>BLSH010241806.1:1935726-1962072 GCA_018402905.1 Glandirana rugosa
CCGCCGTTAGACGCTAAAAAACGCCATGACGCTATAAAGTCGCCTGTACAGCCTGGTAAAACTGTGAAAAAACCCTGGTAACCGTAAATATGTCGCTAGTCACGATATTTTTACGTGACTAATGACACATTTACGGTAACCGTCACTTCCCCAATTGGACGTCCCCCGCGAGATTCCCAAGGGGAGGGCCAGGGAGCGGGTGCGGCGGCTTCGATTGTCGCCGGCTACCCGCGATGGCCCCCCCGGAGCGAAGGAGCGGAGGTCCGTGTATGTAAACACGGACCTCCGCTCTGTGTGAGGGGGAAGGGCTGTGATCACAGCCTTCCTGTACGTGAAGGCTGTGACCACTTCCCTTCCCCTGTTAGGGCAGCCCCCACACAGTTAGAACACGCCCAGGGAACATAGTTAACCCTTAGAGCGCCCCCTGCAGGTTAACCCCTTCACTGCCAATGGCATTTACACAGTAATCAGTGCATTTTTATAGCACTGATCGCTGTATAAATGCCAATGGTCCCAAAAAAGTGTCAAAATGGTCCGACATGTCCGCTGAAATATCGCAGTACCGCAAAAAATCGCAGATTGCCGCCATTATTACTAAAAAATAAAAAAAAAATAAAACCCCAAAAATGAATTCTCATCATCCGTAAACGCGACCACTTTTGCGCAAGCCAATCAATAAACGCTGATTGCGATTTTTTTTTATCGCAAATATGAGGAAGAATATAAATCGGCCAAAAACGGTGAAAAAAAATGTTTTTTTATATTTTTTTTTGGATTTGTATTTTAGGAAAAAGTAAGAAATTTGGGTTTTTTTGCAAAATTGTCGCTCTTCTTTTGTTTATAGCGGCGATCAGAAATGACGCAGCGGTGATCAAATACCACCAAAAGAAAGCTCTACTTGTGGGAAAAAAAGGACGCAAATTTCGTTTGGGTACAACGTCGCACGACCGCGCAATTGTCAGTTAAAGCGACGCAGCGCCGAATCGCAAAAAGGGCTCCGGTCCTAAAGCTGGAAATCCTTCCGGGGCTGAAGTGGTTAAGAGACTGCGCCTGCTGTATGTCGATGAAGCAGATGCAAGTGGCCGGCGGACGCGACGTTCACCTGCTACACGCGATCGCTGCTCACAGAGCCAGAACGGGGATCTGTTCATGTAAACAAACGGATCACCATTCTGACAGAGTAGTGGAGAAAGATCTGCTGTTCCCAGTGATCGGAAGCAGCTTTCTCTCTCCATCCCCAGTCATTACACTCTCCCCACAGTTATAAACACCTACATAGGGAACACTTAACCCCTTGATCGCCCCCTAGTGTTAACCCCTTCACTGCCAATGACATTTATACAATAATCAGTTGTTTTTTTAGCTCTGATCTCTGTATAAATGTCATTGGTCTCAAAAATGTGTCAAAAGTGTCTGATCTGTCCGCCACAATATCGCAGCACCCCTAAAAATCGCAGATCACCGCCATTACTAGTAAAAAAAAAAAATAAATAAAAATGCCATAAATCTATTCCCATAGTTTGTTAACGTGATAACTTTTGCACAACCCAATCAATATACGCCTATTGTGATTTTTTTTACCAAAAATATGTAGAAGAATATATATCGGCATAAACTGAGGAATAAATTCATTTTTTATATATTTTTTTAAATATTTATTATAGCAAAAAGTAAAAAAAAATTATTGTTTTTTCAAAATTGTCACTCTTTGTTTGATTATAGCGCAAAAAATAAAAACTGCAGAGATGATCAAATACCACCAAAAGAAAGCTCTATTTGTGGGGAAAAAAGGACGTAAATCTTGTTTGGGTGCAGTGTTGCTCGACCGCTCAATTGTCAGTTAAAATGACGCAGTGCCGTATCGCAAAAAGTGCTCTGGTCAGGAATGGGGCCCTGGAAATCCTTCCGAGGCTGAAGTGGTTAAATATCGATAAGCTTTATTAAACATCAATGAGCTTTATTTGTAAAGCCAAATTCTCAACTGACTGTAAGGACTCTTGATTTTATGTGCATAGTGGTGCACTTATATGCGTTTTCACGTGTGATTTTCTGCAAATTTCAATGCAATATGGCAACCTGAAGGCTGTATGGAACACCCTCACATACTTATGCGATTGGCTCACTGACTTCATCAAAACTCTGCACTAAGATTTTAGGCTTCCTCTGAAAGAGGAGATACTCCCAAAGGGTTAATCAGTTCTATAGGGATGCAAACACAGCAGCTTTGCTGAATAGAACATTGCAATTGCATCAGCCCATTAATAATGAAAATAAATCACTCCCATTCAGACTCACTCTGCGGAAAACACACAACTTTTTCTTCAGAGCAAAAACAGGTAGGAACCTGTAGTAACTTTGATAAAATCCTTGCAAAGTACATTGATCAAACTGAGGGGATTGTTTTTTCTCAACAAAAGTGTAGTTACTCTAAAAGTCAGATTCAGGTACTTAAGAATATTTGCATTAAAAAAAAAATAAAGTAAAAATTATAGAGCTGCATCAGTCTGTGTCTTTTATAGGTGATTAATGTTCATCTTCAATGTATTATGTTTAATACCTACACAAAGGTCCACACTCTGGGATTTTTTTTTACTGAAACTGGAAAGTGCAAAATCTGGTGCAAGTCTGCATAGAAACCAATCAGTGTCCAGGTTTTATTGCTAAAGCTTAATTGAACAAGCTAACTTTAGAAGCTGATTGGCTACCATGCACGGCTGCACCAGATTCTGTGTGCTCCATTTTTAGTAAATCTGCCCTCTATGACTTTGTGCATTTCCTTTAAGGCCTCATACACACGGGCATATGCAAAAAAATAGGCAAAATGCCGGGCCCGACATCAGGGAAAAATCACAGTTATTTTCTGCGTTTTTGCATTGACGTCAATGCACGTTTTTCCATGCTAGCTTTTAGCAGCGTTCTTCTGCCGCTATTCAAAATCAATGGTTCCCTATGGGAGCCCATTGATTTGAATAGAAATCGCACCAGAAGTCCGATCATGATGATCCGACTTGGGGGCGCGACTTGTGTGCTAGGGATCTTGAAGGGGAACCCCCGCAAAAGTATGCGTGGGGTTCCCCCCAAGAGCATACCAGGCTCTTTAATCTGGCATGGATTTTAAGAGGAACCCCCACGCCGAAAAAACGGCGTAGGGTCCCCCCAAAATCTGTACCAGACCCTTATCCGAGCACACAGCCTGGCCGGCCAGGAAAGGAGGTGGGGACGAGCGAGCGCCCCCCCCCTCCTGGACCATACCAGGCCGCATGCCCTCAACATGGGGAGTATGGGTGCTTTGGGGCAGGGGGGCTCTGCGCCCCCCCGCCCCAAAGCACCTTGTCCCCATGTTGATGGGGACAAGAGCCTCTTCCCAACAACCCTGGCCGTTGGTTGTCGGGGTCTGCGGGCGGGGGCTTATCGGAATATGGAAGCCCCCTTTAATAAGGGGGCCCCCAGATGCCGGGCCCCCACCCTATGTAAATGAGTATGGGGTGCATCATAGCCCCACCCCAGGATGTGAAGGGGTTAACCTGCAGGGGGCGATCTAGGGGTTAACTGTGTTCCCTAGGCGAACTACCACAGCGCTCAATGGCACCATGGTAGTTCAGTGAGAACTACAAGCTGACAGCCGCAAAGGCTGCCGGACCTTGTAATTTTCCATTCACAGAACACTGTGAATGAGTGACACGGCTGGGCAGGTGGGGCCCTGCATGGCCACGTTCTTTACAGATTCTGACAGAGAGCCGCCTGTGATATTGGGGGCCGGTACATTTGTAACATGTTACATGTTACACCTTGAATATGGGTGTAACATGTAACATGTTACAAAAGGTGAACTTATCCTTTGATCAGACTGATTGCAAAGTGAAACATTGTTTTCATGAAAATTTCCATGTTTCCTGATGTGTAATAAATGTCCTTACCTTTCTCTTTAATTAATTTTAGCAAATAGTCTTTTTTTCTCTTGACTTTTTTTAAAGGACATCTCAAGATGAGTATGGGGAAATTCCCCATATTTATAAACAGGCCTCTTTGTGAGGTCTTAGTTTTTTTTTTGTGGTTTGCTTAAAAAAATGAAATATTTTTAATCGCCATGGAAAACACCTGTATTTTTTTTTTTTTACAGAAGGCTAACTGTAAAATCTCCTCCACCTGATCTAAAGGAAATCTTATTTCGTAGAATGATTGTGTTCTTCACCTTTATGCTCATCATAATTCTGACACATTCTAATAGCTTTTTGAGTTTGTAATGGCCAAAACACTAAAAACACCTGCGTATCAGGAATAGCAAAATGATGTGCCAAAACATATTTTCAGTGTCTGTCTTGATGCAGGCTGCTGAAATGACAAAAAGACAATATATAGACATCTTCCTATCTTCATTGTAACAGCTCAGAATTACAGACAAAGCAGCCTGTGGTGTCTGCTCAGACCTACACCGGATGAACAGGAAATACTGCAGGTGCCTTGCAGCTCTTGTCTTGCAAGTTTCATGACAGCATCTCTTGTGTTCCTATTCATTGAACCACAACTTCATCAATATGAGAAGGACATAAAATCATTGTATATATATATTTCTTTCCAACCTGACAACTCTGCTGTGCAAAATAATTTTTCCTAAATAAGACATATAATACAACTCAATGCCAATCTTTTTGATGTTAATATACTTGCTTGCAAAGCTTAACTATAGGCAAACCTCTAAATAAATATATATATATATATATACAGTATCTCACAAAAGTGAGTACACCCCTCACATTTTTGTAAATATTTTATAATATCTTTTCATGTGACAACACTGAAGAAATGACACTTTACTACAGTAGTGTGTGCACAGCTTGTGTAACAGTGTAATTTGCTGTCCCCTCAAAATAACTCAACACACAGCCATTAATGTCTAAACTGCTGACAACAAAAGTGAGTACACCCCTAAGTGAAAATGTCCAAATTAGGCCCAATTAGCCATTTTCCCTCCCTGGTGTCATGTGACTCATTAGTGTTACGAGGTCTCAGGAGTGAATGGGGAGCAGGTGTGTTAAATTTGGTGTTATCACTGTCACTCTCTCATACTGGTCACTGGAAGTTTAACATGGCACCTCATGGCAAAGAACTCTCTGAGGATCTGAAAAAAATAATTTTTGCTCTACATAAAGATGGCCTAGGCTATAAGAAGATTGCCAAGATCCTGAAACTGAGCTGCAACATGGTGGTCAAGACCATACAGCGGTTTAACAGGACAGGCTCCACTTAGAACAGGCCTCACCATGGTTGATCAAAGAGGTTGAGTACATGTGCTCAGCGTCATATCCAGAGGTTGTCTTTGGGAAATAGACGTATGAGTGCTGCCAGCATTGCTGCAGAGGTTAAAGGGGTGGGGGGTCAGCCTGTCAGTGCTCAGATGATACGCCACACACTGCATCAAATTGGTCTGCATGGCTGTCATCCAAGAAGGAAGCCTCTTCTTAAGATGATACACAAGAAAGCCCACAAGCAGTTTGCTGAAGACAAGTAGACTAAGGATATGGATTACTGGAACCAAGTCCTGTGTTCTAATGAGACCAAGATAAACTTATTTGGTTCAGATGGTGCCAAGCATGTGTGGCGGCAACCAGGTGCGGAATACAAAGACAAGTGTGTCTTGCCTACAGTCAAGCATGGTGGTGGGAGTGTCACGGTCTGGGACTGCATGAGCGCTGCCGGCACTGGGAAGCTACAGTTCATTGTGGGAACCATGAATGCCAACATGTACTGTGAAATACTGAAGCAGAGAGAGACTGGACAGACGCAGGCAGTATTCCAGCATAATCACCCCAAATGCACATCCAAGATGACCACTGCCTTGCTAAAGAAGCTGAAGGTAAAGGTGATGGACTGGCCAAGCATGTCTCCAGACCTAAACCCTATTGAGCATCTGTGGGGCACCCTCAAATGGAAAGTGGATAAGTGCAAGGTCTCTAACACCCACCAGCTCTGTGATGTCATCATGGAGGAGTGGAAGAGGACTCCAGTGACAACCTGTGAAGCTCTCGTGAACTCCATGCCCAATAGGGTTAAGGCAGGGCTGGAAAATAATGGTGACCACACAAAATATTTGGTCCCAATTTGGACATTTTCACGTAGGGTGTACTTACTTTTGTTGCCAGCCATTTAGACATTCATGGCTGTGTGTTGAGTATTTTGAGGATACAGCAAATTTACACTGTTATACAAGCTGTACACTCACTACTTTACATTGTAGCAAAGTGTCATTACTCCAGTGTTGTCACATGAAAAGATATAATAAAATATTTACAAAAATATGAGGGGTGTACTCACTTTTGTGAGATACTGTATATATATATGAGCTGTTTTAAAGCGAAGTTCACCTTTTTAGACAGAATTTCTCTTTTCATAATAACTAGAAGCCTGCTCTAATGTCTTTTCTGCCCAAGCCATCCCAATCTCATTATCTCTCACTTACCTAGTCCATGGCAGCCTTCCATCTGCACCTCTCTGTTTAAAACGTAAAAAAATGCATTTTGATCTCATCACTTCCTGTGACATCATGTGACAATGCAGGAAGCTTCATATCCCATCATGCACTGCTTTACTGCATCACAGAATGGGGCATGTTTACCTCTCTGGACCACACCTCCCTCATTACTACACCACCTCTTTTTTATTTTCACCACTTTCCTACCTCTTCTTTAAGATGGCCATACACTGCACAATCTGATTGTGCAATCTCCTTAAAGTGTAAGTTTGCCTTTACAGAAAAATCTGTAAGGTGAACTTATACAGTATGGCCTCCTCATGCCCCCCAGTCCCACCGACCTGTTGCGTGGCGATCTCCCGTTCTGAGCCTCGGTATAGCCACCTCAGGGGTCCGGGGCTTAGAAATCCCCTCTGCATTCACGCATCTTCTTCCCCGCTGACAGGACGGGCTACTCGGGCTCTGACTGGTCAGCGCTGCCCATGTGAAGGCGCCGACCAATTAGAATGCTCCGAATCGTCCCACCTGATGGGGTATGTTTTGGAAATTCAGCTGCAGGGATTTCTAAGCCCCTGAGGCGGCTATACCGAGGCTCAGAACGGGAGATCGCTGCTCAACAGGTTGGCGGGACTGGGGGAGATGAGGAGGGCATGCTGTGTAAGTTCACCTTACAGATTTTTCCTTACCCTTTAAGATCTACCATTAGCTATGTAGTGCAAAGGCATTCCTGAATTGATACAAATTGAATAGATTTCTCAGTTGAGTCCTCCAATTTCATAATGTAGGTAAATCTAAGGGATTTACAGAGATTGTACAATCAGATTCCATAGTGTATGGCCAGCTTTATACAAGTACATGGGAGGGTGTGGGTGGAGATACTCAGTTGCAGTGGTGGCTGGTGCTGAATAGCTAAATATTTCTGGGGGGCGCCAAACTAACACCAGTCACTACCTCCCACCTGGCGGAGACGGACGGAAAGGCCGCCCTCCCCCCGTGGGAGACGTACGGCAGACAGGAAGGTGGCAAGTCCTAAGACTCCCTGGCCAATCAAGACTCAGGACTGGCTTCCTGATTGGCTGGGAGGAGAATCAGGAAGACAATAGTGGATATTAATTTGCTATTGTCACACAACTGGGTGGACTCAAGTCCACCATTTTTTAAGCCAATTAGAGCTCTAATCATGTGTTTCTAAAATAAAAAAAAAAATTGGAATCCATGCGTCCGACACCCTGCATGTAGATTAGGGGCCGGGCGCATGGATTTGGGGGCTGCCACTGCTCAGCTGTCATTGTTCTTGAGTAAAGACACCAATTTCACTTTTAGGCCCCATTCGCATCTAGTGTAGAGGGAACGCATGTTTTTTTGACCTGTTTTTCCCACAACGCATGTAGGGAGCAACAAATGTGGCAAAGTGGCTCATGGGGCATTTTAGAGCAATTCAGTTTGTACATTTTTTATTGTGCGTTTTGCCGAGTTTGCTACACTATTTGCATGTGGCAAAATGTGTGTTTGCTTCTGCGTTTGGGATGCCATTAACAAATAATGACACCAAAAGCATGACTAGTTAATTTTAGGTGTATTATTATTATTATTATTATTATAATACAGGATTTATATAGCGCCAACAGTTTGCACAGCGCTTTACAATTTAAAGGGAGACAGTACAGTTACAATACAATTCAATACAGTACAAAGATTGGAAATATGGGAGGGACTTTTGGAAAGGCACCCCTATGACAAATCAAATAAGTAAAACATACAAAATGTTATTTAAATACAGTTTAAAACAGTGATAAAATGAATGCAGCAATGATACATGCAAATGGTGTACAAAATGATGCATTCTTCTAGGATCAGAACCACTCAAAGTTGTAGGTGCCCCTACACATTTCAACATATAGCATACTAATATACAGTATAGTATACAGTTGTGCTCATAAGTTTACATACCCTGGCAGAATTTATGATTTCTTGACCATTTTTCAGAGAATATGAATGATAACACAAAAATATTTATTTCACTCATGGTTAGTGTTTGGCTGAAGCCATTTATTTTTAATCAACTGTGTTTACTCTTTTTAAATTTTAATGACAACAGAAACTACCCAAATGACCCTGATCAAAAGTTTACATACCCTGGTGATTTTGGCCTGATAACATGCACACAAGTTGACACAAAGGGGTTTAAATGGCTATTAAAAGCAACCATCCTCACTTGTGATCGGTTTGCTTGTAATGTGTGTGTGTGTGTGTATAAAAGGTCAATGAGTTTCTGGGCTCCTGACAGACCCTTGCATCTTTCATCCAGAGCTGCACTGACATTTCTGGATTCTGAGTCATGGGGTAAGCAAAATAATTGTCAAAGGATCTGTGGGAAAAGGTAGTTGAACTGCATAAACAGGAAAGGGATATAAAAAGATATCCAAGGAATTGAGAATGCCAATCAACTGTGATCAAGAAGTGGAAAATGTGGTTTTCTGTTGAAACCAAATCACGGTCAGGTAAACCAACTAAAATTTCAGCCACAACTGCCAGGAAAATTGTTCGGCATGCAAAGAAAACCCACAAATAACTTCAGGACTCTCTGAAAACATGATTGATGAAAAGATGGGCTGCATGGTCAAGTCGCCAGAAGAAAGCCATTACTATGCAAATGCCAAAAAGTATCCCACTTACAATACGCCAAACAGCACAGAGACAAGCCTCAAACCTTCTGCCACAAAGTCATTTGGAGTGAGACCAAAATTGAGCTTTTTGGCCAGAACCATAAACACTACATTTAGAGAGGAGTCAACAAGGCCTGTGAAACACAGAAGTGAATCACTAATGTTTTGGGGATGTGAGAGCTACAAAGGCACAGGAAATTTGGTCAAAATTGATGGCAAGATGAATGCAGTATGTTATCAAAAAATACTGGAGGAACCAGCCAATAGGAATGCACAGGAGGCAAGAAAGAACAGGAACGCTTTGCCTGCCAGCAGATTGACTTGGGATTTAGCTTTAGCTACAGGGTTTTGGGATTTGCTGTAGGCATGTGCAGGCACCTCTGCGTTTTGCTTTTTTATTTATTTTTTTTAGCCAGATTTTTTTTTTACAAGGACCTAAACTTTCATTTAGGTTTTGTTCACATAGGTGGCTATACTGCAGCCCCTGTGAAAAGGGGTCCAAGGTGGGTCCACTGCTTGCTTTAAACTCAAACTTCACACAGGGTGTTTTAATCTGTGCCCTGTTCAGGGCCATGTTGACCAGCACAGGAATGCACAGATGTTGCATGCATCCCCATGCCAGCAGTCTCATAGTTGCCATCTGGGATGCAGGGTGCATTCGGGGCCGTGCACACGCACCTGCACGGATGTCATATTGGAAACGGTGGCTTGTCCGTATCCCAATAGACAGCAATGGAACTGCCAGCATGGGGATGCATGCAACACCTGTGCATCCCCATGCCAGTAAAACATGGCCTGCACAGGGCATGGATTAAAATGCTCTGTGTGAACAAGGCCTAAAAATACTGCACCACTTGAATGGGTTGCATTCAGGAGTGGTACCGCCAACCGAATGCGACATGCTGTTTAACTTTTGCCACAGCAGCAGCATGGGTACAGCCCTAAATAGCTGAAATACTTTGTTTGGGTGGGCAGTTGGGGAGCAGTTTTTACCCCCCCACCCCCCGGCAGCCTGTGTGATTGAGTACTGAAAATGTACATATCTGCATACAGCAAAGAATACAAACAACACATCAAACAGTATCAGTGCACAAATAAAATTGACTTTGTGACCAATTGCTTCAAAGTCACTTCTTTGCATGTTAATAGCTGGGAAGATATGAACGTCTTTAAAATCAGAGCTGGTCAGTAGATTGTGTGGGATAAATAGAAGTAATTTTTTCCGCTTTTCATTATGCTGCAATTTCCTTTATCAGAGCTGGTAAACATCGGATGTGAACAGCACCATGGAAAAAGGTGGAACAACGCTAAGCTAATTGATTAAGATATCTTTCATGCTTTAAGTTTATGACCTACATTCCAAGTAATGTATGCAAATTATTTTGTATGGAACTATTTCTGAGACAATCTGAGGTTACGTTAAAGGACAAATGTAGTGCACAGCTCTTCAGTGCTTGGTCTACACTGGGGTCAAACTATAATTGCCTTCTGTCCCTCATTTCCGGGGAGCCTCAAAGACAATCGGATTTGTCCCTGAAATGGTTGTTCCTTCCTGGAAATGTCCCTAAATTTAAAAAAAAGTTAAAATTTAATAAATCTGTTTTTTTCTAACATTTAGTTCTTATCTGGTTTTGTAGTAATCTTCTAATGTTCACACTCAAATTGTTGTACCGGTGCAGCCTTACCTCCTGGGGATAGTTGGGTGCCCTGTTATTCACTTGTATTCTCCATTCAGAGCACAAGGGTCATTTTAGTTAACAGACTGTAAGCCCCCAACAAAGGTTATGCTGCTTTGTCCTGTTTCAGATCATTGGTGTTAACAGACACTCATAAAACTATCAAGTAAAAACTGACCAGGATTACATGAAAGAAAACAAAGGGTGGCCATACATTGATCGAAATGCATCCCGTTTAGCAGGGACCAGCTGAATTTTGATCTGTATATGGGCTAGCTGGTTGTACCCGTTTAGCAGGGACCAGCTGACTTTTGTACAACCAGCCTGTCAGGTTTTTCCTGTGCGATCAGTGCATCGGGCTGTAGCTGGCAGCCCTAATCAGTATATTCTGACGATGGGGATATATGTTTTCAGCACTGAACTGAAGCAGTAGACTGTATAGCCTTGCAATAGACTGTATAGCATTAAGCCTACTACACACGGGCCGAATGTTGGGTGGCACCAGCTGGTTCAATAGAAACCAGTCGACATTTGGCCCGTGTGCAGGGCAGCCAGACGGCTTTTGCCAAAGAGTCATGGGCGAAAAAGGTCTGCCGACTGACTCCTGTTCAGCGCCCGCAGCCATTAGCTGAGAGCACTGACCGGAGTGTTCTGGCGGGTGGGCCGCCCTCCTGTCAGAACAAAATAGAACAGCAGGGGAGATTGCTGTACTAACATCTGATTGTTAGTGCAGTGGCTACGACCTGAGCTGTCAGTTGTTTTTCATTCAACCCCCTGGATTGAATGAAAAAAACTACTGGTGTGTATGGGGCTTTGCACTTTGAGGGAGGGAAAATACATGTAAATAATGAGACAACCAGCCAACCCTGAAAAGATGATGCTTAATAATGGCCATTGCAGATTGGTTCTCTTTGATTAACTCTTTGGAAACAAGTATTAAAATACTAAATAATTTTAGATTCCCCTTAAAATATGCAATAATGGGACATTTAGACAGTATTTAGCTTTGGTTCACTGCCTCAGTACCAAAATATCGTATAATATCTGACAACGTTGGCAACTATGAGATGAAAGTGACCATATGTCTGCCCATGCCTCAGACAAGCTGGGGCCCATATTAAAGTATACTGTCCATGGAAAGTATTAGCCTGCAAGCCTGACATATGCCATCATTTTTTCCTTTCTTTTATGTACATTTCTTAAGTATGGAAGTGTTCTACAGCATTGTGATGGCCAAAATTCCAATTAAACTTAGCATCTTTACAGCCATGGAGAAAATGAATAGCCACAAGACAGATGCAGTATCATTGGATGTTGTGAGATCAGTCAGGGAATATGGGGGAGCCGAAGTAGAGTACTCAGGCTTTTATTTAACCTCACTAGTTGTACTACTGTTGTACTGTGTACTACTTGTCTACTACTGTTATTAGCACAATAGGAAATACCATACATTATACTGTTAATATAATTGTTGTAAAAGATATATGTGAGAAAACTGAGAAATGAAACACTTACTTCAAAAATTGTCCACTGTTCTACGACAATAGCATCATAACGCTTTATGGTCTTTGGATCTTGCTCTGGGAAATCTTCGAAAATAAAAACACCATCTGTAAACTCTGATGAGGTGTCTGTGAAGCAAAGAACAAAATATATATGTTTAGTCCATAAAAATCATTACTGGGTTATGAATTTAAGTACAGTCTATTAAACTAAAGCAAAACTCTAGACATGGTTCAACTTTACCTGCCTGCTCATTGGACAAAGGTGATGAAGCCAATTCATTGTCTAATGATGGAAACGTTGCATGGGTGAACCAGAAAATAGGGTTGTCAGCGGTCAGGCTATGATGCATTGAAGAGGTGTGTAAATCACATGAATGTCAAAGAGAATTGTGCACTATTTGGAATCTAAAAACTGTTTATATATGCATCTAGTCAATGTATTCAGTTTTTTTGCCTGGAGTGCCTATTTAATGATACAAATGTAATGACTTTTTGTATACAACTGATAAATGCTTTAGCTGCATATCCATGCATGCATATCCTGAGACAATCAACACTTTATTTGCTTACCCAATAAAGATTTAGCCAGACAGCAATTAAGGCACTGTCATCATTAGTCTAGTAAACTAGAATCAGAATGATGGCTGTGTGTTGGGTTTCGAGGATAAGCTGCCTCTAAGGCTCCATGCACACTGAAGCTGATAAACGACCATTTATGGTCGTTTGGGCGTTTTTTTAACAGCCATTAAACGCCCCTTTATGTTATCCTATGTGACACGTTTATTGTCGTTTAACAGCAGTGATGTTTATGGTTTGTTATCTGAGCACCTTGAATTAGCATTCAGGAGTCATTCTTCTGACCACAAAAAACACTGGACGCCGATAAATGCTCATAAATGCTGCTAAATTGCCGTTTATCGTCGTCCAGTGCTTTTTGCAGTCAATGGAAGCTAATGAAGTTAAAAAGCTCATAAATGCAAAAACGCGCTTAAGCGCTGCTTATAAAACGCTACTAAAAGCATGTTTTCTAAGCAGCGTCTCCTGCCACATAATCTGACACCCAGAGAGCGTCCAGTGTGCATGGAGCCTAAAATGATATCACAATTTTATTGGATGCTGCTGGGTTGAATCACCAGCCAGCCTCTTATGCATATCAGCGATTCCAGGGATTTCCCGTCTTAAGTTCCCAGTTTTCCCATACACTGCCATTATGAAGCCAGCTAAAGTAGTTTGGCTCCACTTTTTTTGTTCTCTTCACAGCATATACAGAGAAGCCCATAGCAGTCACTAGACCTCTAACTTATTGAGAGAGAAGACCAAGGGCATAATCTGCAGAGTCTTCAGACACAACTATAATATATCACTATAAACTACATATATTGTTTCTTGGTACTTTTAAATTCTGGGAGGCCTTAAGTAATAAAAAGTAAACATAAAAACTAGGCATAGGCTGTAGTTTTATGTTAGCATATGATCCAACCAGTGAAAGGTCTTTCTCCCCAACAGTCAGAAACATGTATTAGTTTGCACACTTATGAGTACCACAGACACTGTCAATGGAGATAAACAACAGTCTACTGGCTGGATATATCCAACTTGGTCTAAAGTTTTTTCTCCAACTGAACCCTGCAGTAGAGACCTGAGATAGCCCAAATGTCTTGCCATCCTTCTAAAATAATAGGTTTCATATACAATCATATTGATGATGGATTTAATGGGGTTGATTTACTAAAACTGGGGATTGCTAAATCTGGTGCAGCTGTGCATGTTAGTCAATCAGCTTCTAACTTCAGCTTGTTCAATTAAGCTTTGGCAAAAGAACCTGGAAGTGGATTGGATATTATGCGGAGCTGCACCAGATTTTACACTCTCCAATTTTCGTAAATCAAGCCCAGTGTCTACTAAATGGATTCACTGTCTACTTCCTCACAAAGTGGCATCACCACGATACGCATAGAGTCAAACCTAATGGAATACTCACGGTCATTGATCAGGTAACACTCTCCCTCTTAATGCCCTGGGTCAGTATTTAATATTGTTTAGGAGCTGACTTATTTCACTCTTCAAAAACTCTCTTTTTTGGAAGCCTTGATAGATATTGCTCATACTTCTGAGATCTGACTATTATATGCACCTTTATTGAGTTAAATCTGGCTATCATATGTATGTTTGATGTGTGCAACTTGGTTCTGAGTGACCACTAAGATTGTGGGAGTTAGACTAAGACTCAGGTATTTATGCATGCATTAGCAAAACATTTTCAACATTACATCTAAGGAGGTTTATATTGTATAATATTATATTTCATGTTAGAACACTTCATTATGATGCTTTTGAAGGTGAGCTGAATGTTTCCATGGTTTAGGGTTGATATACACTATATTGTCAAAAGTATTGGGACACCTGCCTTTACACCAACATGAACTTTAGCGGAATTCCAGTCTTAGTCCATAGGGTTCAATATTGAGTTGGCCCACCCTTTGCAGCAAAAAACAGCTTTAACTCTTCTGGGAAGGCTGTCCACAATATTTAGGAGTGTGTCTATGAGAATGTTTGACCATTCTTCCAGAAGTGCATTTGTGAGGTCAGATACTTATGTTGGATGAGAAAGCCTGGCTTGCAGTCTCAGCTCTATTTCATCCCAAAGGTATTCTATAGGGTTGAGGTTAGGACTCTGTGCAGCAAGTTCTTCCACCCAAAACTCACTCATTCATGTCTCTATGGGCCTTGCTTTGTGCACTGGTCGAAATCATTTGGTGGAGGAGGGAATATGGTGTGGGGTTGTTTTTCAGGGGCTGGGCTTGGCCCCTCTTGCCATACCAAGACATTTTGGACAATTTTGTGGGAACTTTGTGGGAACAGTTTGAGGATGGCCCCTTCCTGTTTCAACATGACTGCGCACCAGTGCATAAAGCAAGGTCCATAATGACATGGAGTTTTGGGTGGAGGAACTTGACTGGTCTGCACAGAGTCCTGGCTTCAATCCGATAGAACACCTTTGGGATGAATTGGAGCAGAGACTGTGAGCCAGACCTTCTCATCCAACATCAGTGCCTGACCTCACAAATGCGCTTCTGGAAGAATGGTCTTAGACACACTCCTAAACCTTGTGGACAGCCTTCCCAGAAGAGTTGAAGCTGCTATAGCTGTGTGTGTAAAGGCAGGCGTCCAAATATTTTTGACAATATAGTGTATATTGATATTTGAAATATTTGTACATATTTATTTGTAAAGAAAATGTTACTTAATGGAGTTGATTTACTAATGACAAATAAGCTGTTTACTTTTCAAGGGTATTTTTCTTATCTTAGTAAATGAGGTGAAGTTCTGTTGACTTCCGTCATTCAATCATGTGCAAGTAAAAATGCTGTGTTTCAGATTTTTTTGTGATTGGGTATTCCCTGCAAAATTTATTTCCACCACATGTATTAAGCAAAGAGAAAATTCCCTTGCAAAATGAACATACTATTTGCCTTTAGTACATCATCCCAAATTTCTGTGACTTTTCAAAGTTTCCCAAAAATTCTGTGAATAACACAACACTGAAATATATATCTTAAACAATCTTGATAATAATAAACATTAGATTCAGTAATTAGCGAGGCTATACATCTCTTAGTTTCAACTGCAAATTGACAGCCGAATGCAACACAATGATCGATTGTTATCGATGAAGTGGAAGGCACATGTTAAAGTAACCTTTTGTCATCCTTATTCACTGAAAGCGCAATAGATTGGCCCCATCACTTTGAGATTTTTTTAACAACTCAATATATTTGTGTAATAACCTGCACACAAATATACTGAGTTTCAGAGTCAGAATTGAGACATTTATTGCAGCTCTTAAGGAAAGATTGTAACCAACAGATACTTGTCTCTCTAGCGGACTTTCTTAGCTCCATGAGAATACATGAAGAACAGCAGGCAGACAGTGCGCAATCATTAAAAACATGCCAGACAAACAAGCCAGTGACTCAAGTTGTCTCTCATTCTGCTCATCTGCTGTCTCCACCTGCCGTCCTCGAGCACCTCTCTTATGGCTTGTCTTCTGGGTGGTGGAGCTTGAAAATTAAATCACTATCTCTTATTTTTTTTATCTTAAATTGGTCCAGTGCCACTAAATATTTCATTAAGGTAAAGATGCTGCCCTACTGTGCACAAAAAGCTGTTTTCACTGGTGCCCATAAATATTTAATGCTTTTCTCTTGGCTAAATGCCACTTTAATGTTCTGTATTTTGATTTACAAGAGGAGCATAAATTCACATTTTACTGTCTGCTAAACGCAAGCTCCCTTATATCTTTCAGTTAGTTAGTCAACATTATTGAGCCAAACATAGTGAACAGCACTCAAATTTTAGCAAGTAACATCTCCGATCCAAAGAAACGGTCCTTCAAAGGTGAACGCGGTAAACAGACACAGTTTATCTTTTTATAATAGTGCAAATAGTTTGCACTACTCAAAATAACAGTTTGCAATGAATTCTGACTGGCTCCTGTGGTCTTCTTTGCATGTCTTTTGTATCACAGTATGAGCGCCTAAGTGGGAGAAGTCATGGACTCACATTATCAGATAGCATACGTATGTGCAGAGTTTCAGTAGGGGCCAACTGCTCTAAATTATGTTTATTACCTTAGGAGTCCTATGGATATTAAGTTCAACTCCAGGCAGATATACAAAATAAAACAAGAGTGTGTTCCATTAAAAATAACTACAGCAAAACTCTAGTTCCCTGTCTCCCTCCCCCAAGCCCCAAAGTGAAATTTTTTTTCTTCAATAGTTTTAATTAAGAGAAATAAACCATACATGATGAAATTAAGGCATAAAATATAGCGATCTCAGATCAAAAAATGCCATTTCTAAATCAGGAATCATTACATATAACAAGAACATGCATGGAGAGTCCAAATTACATACTATTGTTATCATTTTAACCAAAGGAACAGAGGTATTCCATCGCACAGCATAAACAGATCCCATAATATTCCCAGATTGGGATCACAATAAAACTCATATAAAAAAAAGAAATAGGAAAGAGAAAGAAGCAAAAGAAGGAAGGAAAAGGAAGCACAATGTGAGTGGTCAAGCCTGGAGGTCTCCTAACTTTTTTAAATTTAACCACCAGGCAATCACAGTGGTCACATAATTAGGAACTCTGCCTCCACCTCCCGTTCCAAAGAACCCCACTTAAATGTACAGTGAGAGGCGAGGCTAAAGCATTAAAAAAAAAACCTTCTGCAGTCTTCAGCCCAGCCTGGCAAAATCAAATCCTTAGTGTTCGGCTTTGGTGGCGGTGGTTGGTGGAGCCAGAGGTATGGTTAGCCCAGGCCTGAGTGATGACATGCCATCAGTTGGCAAGCCATGACACTCTGGGCCTACAGAAAGTGGGTTGGATGAAATTCGTCATCATTTAACCCAGGAGATGAGTGACACTGAACGCCTGGAGCGGCAAGGTGAGTTTTTCAGCAGAAGCTTATTTTTATTATAAAAGGTGGAAGCTACATTGAAAACAAAATTGGAGTTCCACTTTACATATATTTTTACATATAACTAGTATAAGTGCCTGAAACTGTTTTGACATCAGCCACCTGTCATCACCGGCAGAAAATTAATCGCGTTTGGAGAAGGAGCGGGGTTCTGCTGCCTACACATGTTCCGAGAAAGAACTACTGAAAGAAGGCAAAAGCTAAGTGAGCAGAGTTGGTGACTTAAGTGTGTCATTACTCCTTTATTGTCCAATAAACAGCTGTAGGGTAGGGGGATCTGTATTTCTTAACTCTAAAAAAGAAAGCGTTGTCAATGTCTTAGGTGTGCTGCCTGGCAAAAATATACAGATCACAAAGATCATAACATGGCTAGACAGAATTTGGCAGACATGACAGTTCACATATGTGTATTTCACCTGCTTATTGAGCTCTTTGCCCGGAGTTAGGCTTTAATGATATAATACAAAGATAAAAGGTATGCAGTCACCAATAGCTACGAGTCATTTTTCATGTCATGTAGTGAAGTCATCCTAATGATACCGATCCACTAAAAGCTTATGATTGATTTCTTATGGGCTCATCTACATTACTGGGTATGACATTATTAAATAAAACCTTAAGGGTCCTATGAACAAAAACTATACCTCTATTAATCATCTATCCTGTTCGTTGGTGTGTACAATAACTAGAATATAAATATTGCACGATGAACTACATTAGGCAGACAGCATTTGGTAAGCTTTCTATGAACAAGAGAAAAAGGAGAACTTGTCAGGACTGAAATATTGGTGCTACCACTGCAAATCAGTTTTTAAATATACAAGCTGCAGGGCCATCATTCTTATCCTTGCTTCACTACCTACTGAGTCACCTCCCTTTGGGGGGGGGCATCTGTCAGGTAGCTAACCCCTGTCCTCAGCCCTGCGCACCCCTATCCTTGGCTCTGCTGACCCCTGTCCTTCACCTTGCTAGCCCCTGTACACTGCCCTGCTGTCCCCTGTTCTGTGCCCTGTTGATGCCTGCTCTATGCCTCACTAGCCCCGGTATGCTGCTCTGCTGACCCCTGTCTTCTGCCCTATTCACCCCTGTCCTCTGCTCTATTGACACCCAATACACTGCCCTGCCAATTCCTGTACACTCCCCTGCATACCTCTCATCGTTTGACCTGCTGACCCCTGTACACTGCCCTGCTGACCCCTTTCCTCTGCCCTGTTGACACCCTGTACACTGCCCTACTGCCCCCCTATACACTACCATGCTGTCCCCTGTCCCCTGCCCCCCGTACACTGCCCTACAAACTGCTATTCTTATCCTCTGCCCTGCTGACCTTTTTAACTGCACCCCACACCAGACAGGCTAGATCTGGCCCTGGATGTTATACATCTCAGATTAGAGACAGTATGTGGCTTACAAATATAGCAGAGGGGTGAATGTCAGTAGCGGGTGGGTTTTTATACTGTTGGCCCTGTACTGTATTGCATTGGTACTGGTTGGTGCTCAGAAGGTTTTTCTTCTTCCGTGTGTGAGCGCAAACAATGCTTCCTGACAGGGGCGTTGCTAGGGGGTGGCTATTGGGGCTATAGCACTGAGTCTCTTACTGGGTGGGTGCAGTTCTGCAATTTGCAGGTATGTCCCAGTCCAGAATTCAGGAGGCAGGGGCAGACTGAGCTGTGGTAGCGCTGGCTCCGCACTCTCCTCCACCTGACTCTAGTCCTGGTCACTGGTTGCTAGAGCTGCCACGTGTCTAGCAACCAGTGACGTCACGGCCGCAACTCCCTCCCTGCCCAGCATTCAAAGGGGAGTAGGGTTCCACTTCCTCCTCCTCCATGCTAGTGCTCGTGGGGCCTAAACAGTTGAGCCCAGCTCCCTTGTCATGTTCCTGGACTAGAGCGGACGATGCTGGTCTGGTGGCGGTGGGGTGTAGGGCAACTGCATCTTCAAATAGGGAGGGGAAGGCCTGGGCAGCTAGGAAGAGCCCAGGAGGAAGTCACAGAGAGAAGACGAGGCCTCACCAACACCCTGGGCAGCATCACCAAAGCCTCACAGAGCCTTCACTCCTTTTCTAAGCTCCTCTCCTAGCTCGCTGTAACTGTCATGGAACAGGAAGAAAAAAGGCTGACCAAGGACGGGCGGGAGGAGGTGGATCCCTCACACCTACCCACACAGACAGAGGTTGGGACAGCAGGGACTTCAGGCAGGGCTAGGGGGGGTCTCTCTTTCACCCCCTCTCATCCACCCCTCTTTTGCTGCTGTATGGGGAGGCTCTCTGGGACCCTGGTGTATGGGGAGGCTCTCTGGGGACCCTGATGTGTGGGGAGGCTCTCTGGGGACCCTGATGTATGGGGAGGCTCTCTGGGGACCCTGATGTATGGGGAGGCTCTCTGGAGACCCTGATGTATAGAGAGGCTCTCTGGGGACCCTAATGTATGGGGAGGTTCTCTGGGGACCCTGATGTAAGGTGGGCTCTCTGGGGACGCTAAGTTATGGGGAGGTTCTCTGTAGACCCAGATGTATAGGGAGGACCCATGATGTAAGGGGGAGGCACTCTGTAGACCCTGATGTAAGGGAGAGGCTCTCTGGGGACCCTGATGTATGAGGAGGCTCTCTGGGGACCCTGATGTATAGGGGGGCTCTCTAGGGACCCTGATGTCAGGGGCACTCTGAGGACCCTGATATATGGGGGTTTATTGGGACCCTGATGTGTGGGGAGGCTCTCTGGGGACCCTGATGTATGGGTAGGCTCTCTGGGGACCCTGATATAAGTGGGGCTCTCTGGGGACCCTTATGTATAGGGAGGCTCTCTGGGGACCCTGATGTATGGGGAGGCTCCCTGGGGACCCTGATGTAAGGGGGGCTCTCTGGGGACCCTAATGTTTGGGGAGGCTCTCTGTAGACCTTGATGTATGGGGAGGCTCTCTGTAGACCCTGATGTAAAGGGGAGGCACTCTGTAGACCCTGATGTAAGGGAGAGGTTTTCTGGGGACACTAATGTATGGGGAGGCTCTCTGGGGACCCTGATGTATGGGGGGCTCTCTGGGGACCCTGATGTATGGGGAGTCTCTCTGGGGACCCTGATGTATGGGGAGGAACAGAGGCGGGCTGGGCCGGGGGGCAGGGTGGAAATCCCCCCCAGGCCGCCTAACTTCTTTCTAAAAGGGCCGTTGTGCGCTGCATGTCTTTTTATTTATTTTTTTTGCGTTGTGCTGCGGTGTGCACGGCGGATGGTCCGGGCTGTGTCAGCCGCTGGCTGGCTGGCCGTCTGCTGTGCTCTGCATTTGGGAATTGTAGTCTGGCCACGAGCAAGTTCCTGGGGGTGGGAGGAACTCAACAGTGTAGCCGGACTACAACTCCCACCTCCCAGGAGTCCAGAGGCAGCCAGACAGGGCCTCATGGGATGTAGCATGTCACGTGTGACACGCTCAAACAGTAGGCTGCTGGGGCCGGCCGGGTGCTGGCTTGGATGGGCGGCGCCGGCCTGTGTTTGCACAGTACCCTGCACACGCTCGCTCATTTTCAGAGGAGACGGACGGTGACGCCGAGCAAGCAAGGTGAGTGTGAGTTCCTTAGACTTTCTCTGCAATTTCTTTAAAGGATTTCAAAAGGTACCAATATGTTGTCAGATGTCAGATTGGCCGGACCAGGTCAATTACAAAGTCTGTCAAAATTTTGGGCAAACCAAATGGTTTAAGTCTAGATGTAATGAATATTTTGACATGAGGTTTTACCTCTGATAAACTATTAGTTTCACCAAATACTTAGTATGAATTGCCCAAGTTTTGTGACAGAATCAGTGGCGGGCTGGGCAGGGTGGAACCCCCCCCCCCCGCCCAAGCCGCCTAACTTCTTTCTAAAACGGCCGTTACGCACTGCATGTCTTTTCTTTTTTTGAGTTGTGCTGCGGGGCGGATGGTCCAGGCTGTGTCAGCTGCTGACTGGCTGGCTGTGCTCTGCATTATGGGAATTGTAGTCCGGCCACAATCAAGTTCCTGGGGGTGGGAGGAACTCAACAGTGTAGCCGGACTACAACTCCCAGCTCCCAGGAGTCCAGAGGCAGCCAGGCAGGGCATCATGGGATGTAGCATGTCACGTGTGACACGCTCAAACTACAGGCTGCTGAGGCCGGCCGGGTGCTGGCTGCACTGATGGGCACTGATCAGGCCGCACTGATGGGCACTAATCAGGCTGCACTGATGATCACAGATCAGGCTGCACTGATGGGAAATGCACTGGTTAGGCTGCATTGATGGGCACTGATCAGGCTGCACTGATGGGCACTGTCTGCATTGGTGAGGCTGCACTGATCAGGCTGCATTGATGAGCATGCACTGCACTGGTGACACTGCATTGATGGGCACTGATAGGGCTGTGTTGATGGGCACTGATCATTCTGCACTAATGGGCACTGCACTGGTGAGGCTGCATTGATGGGCACTGATCAGGCTGTGTTGATGGGCACTGAATCTGTTCTAAAACCATATAATATCCGTTCTAAAACCAGGTGGGCATGGATGGTAAGCTGATTCGGTGGTTCAATGGGCCACTTGACTGGACTTGCCCCCCAGGCCTAAGGCTGCCAGCCCTCCCCTGGGGAGGAACTCCGGGGACCCTGATATATGGGGAGGTTCTCTGTGGACCCTCATGTACAGGGAGGGCTCTCTGGGGACCCTGGTGTAAGGGGGGCTCTCTGTAGACCCTGATGTAAGGAAGAGGTGCTCTGTGGGCCCTGATGTAAGGAAGGGGCTCTCTGGGGACCCTGATGTAAATAGGGTCTCTCTGGGAACCCTGATGTAAGTGGGGCTCTCTGGGGACCCTGATGTAAGGGGGGATCCACACTCAGAAATGTAACAATATTTATACATATATATATGCCCTTTGATGACGTCAGTTGTGACAAAACATGTCGGGTGGTCCCACGTTACCCAGAAGCACGGGCGACCTACTAGCGTTTGCCGTCTGGATGTTTTTACCTGTATGCGCATTACTACTGTACAAATGTGAGTAGCCTTTTGGCAACCTTTCTATATTTCAAATAAAGTAGCCACAGTTTTACACTATTGGAGGCTTTTTTTCTATATATAACAGAGTGATTCATGCTTATGAGACGAACGGAGGAGTTTATTCTGAGGATCTGGGCTGTCTATGTCATCCTTCCACCATTTGCCCGCAGAGGCTATCTGCTTGTGAGTTGGGCCTCCTAGAGATAGGTGGCCAATTGATTCCGGTAAGAGTTCATATTATCTGAGTGTTGGTGACACAGAAGCTATATCTTGCCCCTTTCTGCATCTGGTGGAGGAGTCTGTTGTTCATTACATTTGGAGACCCTTGGAATTGAATGGACTATATATCTATGGACTGACTAAATTTTGTTTTTTGTTTTGCAAAACCCTTGACTACAGGTTTTTGGCACTAGCAATTTTTAGATTTATGGACTTACAGTCCTCATATTAATTATCAATTTTTTACACACACTAGCACTTTAATGAATATTATTGTTATGCTATACTGAACCTTCATCACAGGTCTATTTATATGTTTCCTTTTCACTAAGCATTTTTATTTTATTTTTGGTTGTGCAGTTTTTTACAGCAATTTACATATATATATGCACACACACATGTATATTATATACATGTGAATGCCCGCTCAAGCATATGACTTTATTTAATTTGTTGCTATGGGCTCTAGCACCAGATTTTTTTTTTATAGACCTAGCAACGCCCCTGCTTCCTGATCACCAGCAAGTAAATTGGATATTGCTACTAACTGGTTTACATTCTATGATCCCTTGAAGGTAGGAGAATCAGCCAACCCCAAACCCTTTGTGTTCCATGAGGTAGCATGAGGATGTGCCTAGGCGGTGTGGTGTTGCTTGTGACCACTAGGGGACCTGCTTACAAATATACCATTGAAATCATTTGGTTGAATGTGTTTGTTACATGCAAAAAAATGCCTGTTATACTTACCTGCTCTGTTCAGTGGTTTTGCAGAGAGGAGCCTGGATCCTCCTCTTCTCTGGTCCCTCGCCAGCTCTGCTGGCTCCTCCCTCCTGCCGGTTGCCCCTTCAACAAGAAACTTGCTCTGGGGGCACCCAAGCAGGTGTGGCCCCAAACCGTGGCTTGGCACCAACCCCACCCAAAGGCTCTCACTGCTGCCAAAAGCCAATCAGGAGTGCAAGTCCCCAGAGAGCCAAGGTTCTCATGGACATTGCTAGATCACGAAGGGGCTCAAGTAAGTATTAGGGGGCTGAGGGGGCTGCTGCACACAGAAGGTTTTTTTACCTTCCTGCATAATGCAGGAAGGTAAAAAACCTTGTGCCTATACAACCACTTTAAGGATGTTGTGTCAGTTCAGTATTTTGGCAGAGTCATCAACTGATGTCTAATGCTTTGTAGATGTTGGAAATTCATTGGGACACTCCTTTAGGTTTCTAAACATTCCTGAAACAGCAGGTACAGTAAGAAGTAAAAATAAACATACGTTAATATTTAATAGCACAGCAGTCTAGCCTGCATGTCTGCATCGTGTGGTCTGGCAATGGATGTAAAGGAGAGAGGTCAGTGTACGATGGCAGTCTGCCCTGTCCAGTTACAGTCTGGGTTCTCTGTTTATTATCGACAGAATTGTGTAATTTCTTAAAACTAGGATTTTTCTAAATATTCAAAAGGGAAAAAAGTAAAATGTATACCATCAGAATTTTATAGATATTAAGCGTAATATTGGCTTCAAGTCTGAGAGGTGGTCAGTGAGCCACTAAATAAATGCAGCAGATCCTTAATGAGCCATATCCAGTAAGCAATACTGTGTGTACCAAGCCAAGAAAGGTTCTGCAGTTATATTATCAGAATATATTTATATAATAATTTATATGTTCACATCAACCCCATAATGACTGGATTACAGCACCGTTTTTCAAACAGGTAGATTTTGTGCAAGCTAGTTAAAATATACCTGTTGTTAAAGAAACATGGGAGACTGAAACTACAAATCAACATTTTGAAATACTAGTATGCTGACTGTCATGCAATATGTTGACCTGAAATATGGAGAAAAGTTGGAGAAAAAGTCTAAAGTCCTTATTGACATACTTGTTCCAGGTCTGTGATGTGAACTGTTAAGGCTCACTTCACATTTATTTTACACATTTTTTGCGGTAACACACCAGAGGCCATCTGTTACCGCTAATGACTGCAACGCTCATAAACACATGTACTATGTGTGCTGCGGTGCTATTCATTTAGAATGGAACTCCAATGCACACCTGCAGTAACTGCCAGTGAACCTGCACTACAGCACACCAAAACATATGCCTTGAGCACCACAACATACTGTGTTACTGCTGAAAATGGGCTTCATGTGGTATGGAGTACTGCCAGATACTTAAAAATAAATAGTTGCCTTAACACAGTAAACGTATGTTACAATTCACGCATAAAGGGTGCACATTTGTGAAGGGTTACCTAAAGCTAGAGGGGTCAACATTACAGAAGCTGTTATAGCTGCAAAGGGTGGGCCAACTCAATATTGAACCCTACAGACTAAAGCCTCGTACTGGTTAAAAGTCCGAATTCAGAGAGTAGTGGTTAATGATTCTTATTCTGAATGGTCTAAGGTTATCAGTGGTGTACCCCAAGGTTCAGTGTTGGGACCCTTACTTTTCAATATATTTATAAATGATATTGGGTCTGGGATTAAAAGTACCATTTCAGTGTTTGCAGATGACACCAAGCTGTGCAGTGGAATAACGTCCTTGCAAAGTCCTTACAAGCAAACCTCTAATTGGGCGACTGTGTGGCAAATGAGGTTTAATGTTGATAAATGTAAAGTTATGCACGTGGGGGCTAAGAATATGCATGCATCGTACATACTAGGGGGAGTACAACTGGGGGAATCCATAGTGGAGAAGGATTTGGGGGTTCTGGTAGATCATAAGCTTAATAATGGCATGCAATGCCAAGCTGCAGTTTCCAAAGCAAGCAAAATCCTTTCTTGTATTAAGAGAGGTATGGACTCCAGAGATAGAGACATTATTTTGCCCCTGTACAAATCATTAGTAAGACCTCATCTGGAATATGCAGTTCAGTTTTGGGCACCAGTTCTCAAAAATGATATTGGGAAACTGGAGAAAGTGCAGAGAAGGGCCACCAAACTAATAAGAGGCATGGAGGAGCTCAGCTATGAGGAAAGATAAGAGGATCTGAATTTATTCTCTCTTGAGAAGAGGCGATTAAGGGGGGATATGATCAACATGTACAAGTATATAAGTGGTCCATATAGTGAACTTGGTGTTGAGTTATTTACTTTAAGGTCATCACAAAGGACAAGGGGGCACTCTTTACGTCTAGAGGAAAAAAGATTTCATCTACAAATACGGAAAGGTTTCTTCACAGTAAGAGCTGTGAAAATGTGGAATAGACTCCCTCCAGAGGTGGTTTTGGCCAGCACGGTTGATTGCTGGCCTGGATTCTTTCCTTAATGTAAATAATATAACTGGGTACTAACATTTTTAGGTAAAGTTGATCCAGGGTGAATCTGATTGCCTCTCGGG
>BLSH010241806.1:1985056-2006297 GCA_018402905.1 Glandirana rugosa
TACGGGTTCTCCTAAATCGGTCACGACCTTTTAGCCCAAAGTGTCAATATTTTGTGTGGCCACCATTATTTTCCAGCACTGGCTAAATCCTCTTGGGCATGGAGTTCACCAGAGCTTCACAGGTTGCCACTGGAGTCCTCTTCCACTCCTCCATGACAACATCACGGAGCTGGTGGATGTTAGAGACCTTGTGCTCCTCCACCTTCCGTTTGAGGATCCCCCACAGATGCTCAATAGGGTTTAGGTCTGGAGACATGCTTGGCCAATCCATCACCTTTACCCTCAGCTTCCTTAGCAAGGCAGTGGTCACCTTGGAGGTGTGTTTGGGGACATTATCATTTTGGAATACTGCCCTGTGGCCCAGTCTCTGAAGGGAGGGGATCATGCTCTGCTTCAGTATGTCACAGTACATGTTGGCATTCATGGTTCCCTCAATGAACTGTAGCTCCCCAGTGCCAGTAGCACTTATGTAGCCCCAGTCCATGACACTCCCACCACCATGCTTGACTGTAGGCGAGACACACTTGTCTTTGTACTCCTCACCTGGTTGCTGCCACACACGCTTGACACCATTGGAACAAAATAAGTTTATCTTGGTCTCATCAGACCGCAGGACATGGTTCCAGTAATCCATGACTTTAGTCTGCTTGTCTTTAGCAAACTGTTTGCGGGCTCTTTTGTGCCTCATCTTTAGAAGAGGCTTCCTTCTGGCATGACAGCCATGCAGACCAATGTGATGCAGTGTGCAGCGTATGGTCTGAGCACTGACAGGCTGACCCCCCACCCCTTCAACCTCTGCAGCAATGCTGGCAGCACTCATACATCTATTTCCCAAAGACAGCCTCTAAATATGACACTGAGCATGTGTACTCAACTTCTTTGGTCGACCATGGCAATGCCTGTTCTGAGTGGAACCTGTCCTGTTAAACCGCTGTATGGTCTTGGTCACTGTGCTACAGCTCAGTTTCTGGGTCTTGGCAATCTTCTTATAGCCTAGGCCACCTTGATATAGAGCAACAATTATTTTATCAGATCCTCAGAGAGTTCTTTGCCATGAGGTGCCATGTTGAACTTCCAGTGACCAGTAAGAGAAAGTGAGAGCGATAACACCAAATTTAACACATCTGCACCCCATTCACACCTTAGACCTTGTAACACTAACACATCACATGACACTGAGGAGGGAAAATGGCTAATTGGGCCCAATTTGGACATTTTTACTTAGGGCAACTTTTGTTGCCAGCAGTTTAGACATTAATGGCTGTGTGTTGAGTTATTTTGAGGGGACAGAAAATTTACACTGTTATACAAGCTGTACACTCACTACTTTACATTGTAGCAAAGTGTCATTTCTTCAGTGTTGTCACATGAAAAGATATAATAAAATATTTACAAAAATGTGAGGGGTGTACTTACTTTGGTGAGATACTGTATATTGTGTATTGAGAAGTGCTTACAGGGCAGCTGATGGGGAGGGGACACCAGTCCTCCTGTAGGGGGCCCAAACACAAAGGGGGGCCTGGACAGCAGAGGGAATCGGTGTGGTTGGGTGGAGTGGCACTTACAGAAGGATGCCCTGTGCGGATCTCTGCAGCAGCTGAAATCTGATTTCCCTCCCTCCTGCCAGCTTTTAGCTGCTGCAGGGAGAGACACAGACACAGGGCATTGTTCCTGTAATTGCTTCCTCTGCACCAATCTCCCTCCCTGTTCTGCCTGTTAATCTACCCCCGCCCTCCCCCCGTCACTGTGCGCTCCCCCCCCCCACCCGCAGCACTGCTGGTTTCCCTGTCCCATAAAAAAAATAACAAATTGTAAAAATTCATTTTAAAAGATTGTGAAATAAAATAATTAAAAAAAATTACATTTAAAAAAAAATTTAATAAAAAAAGAGGTTAAAAACGATTTAGAAAAGGGCTAGTTCACACAGGTTATATTTGTGTCCGCTAATAATGATTTTAGTGTATTTTTTTGTGATATGGTCGGGGGGGGGGGGGGGGGCTGCCAGGTAGGCTGTATGGGGCACAGTGATTTCTAACAGCAGCCCTTGGTGCTTGTGTTATCACAAGCATAGGCGTAAATGGAGCGTTAAAAAGACTCTGTTGCTGGACTGTTCGTTTCAAGAACAATCTTCCTACATCATATGTGCATTTAACATATTTTAGGCATGTTATTTACCTGTAGAAGTCTCCCTTGTGTAGACATCCAAAAGTTCTGGGACTTCTGTTGCATCTTGGATGTGATGCCATCAGCCCCAGCAGATTCAGCGCTGAAATCCTATAGTATTCCCCTTCACTTCTTCCCCAGCTGCTACATAAAAGGTTAAGAAGGGATGCGAGGGGGAGGAGCGAAGATGCTGGGCCAGCACAGAAAGTAACTGGACTCTCCAAGAAAGAGAGAAGACTATGCTGTGTAAGGAGAGATCGGGGTGACTCTTCCTGCAAGGTCAAAACGCTACAAGTAAGCATTTATAATAATTGTTTTCTACATGCTTTTATCTGCAGTTGTTTAGGTTGCCGACGGGGTCTCAATAAAGGAAATGTGTGCAAAGAAAAACATGGAAGCTGACATTCCTTAACTCTCTTTCTGGAAATGCCAGTTGTTTTTTACGGGTCAATAACATGCCTAAAATACATTAAATGCACCTATAACCTTATGGGAAGATTGTTGTTGAAATTAATGGTCTGGATCTTTTTTTCTATACCGCAAAGTTCAACCCGTTGTTGTAGGTTGTCAGCCATTTGCAAGAGACTGGCATACAGCATCCTTCAATAAAATTAGAGACAGGAAATCACCTGAATGAAGGGAAATGTCAGAACTAGAATTTCATCTCCAATAGCTCTGACAGATACACACATAAATGTCATTAAAGTGGTATTAAACTCAAAAGCAAACTTTTATTATACTGCAGCTTACCAATTCTTAGATATGATGGTGACATTCGTTTTCTTTTTTAGGCTTTTCTCCATTATTTTCATCTAGTGATCTGGCTAATATGTCTGTTGTTTCTCAACAGAACATGCTCTCTTACATATGTAGCAGTGATGGGGTTGAGATAAACCATTTACCATTGACAGGGGTACTTACAATTATCAGCTTTTATTAATTTATGTAAACTCTTTATGCCAAAAGAAAAAAAAAGCTGTCACTGTAACTGCTTAAAAAGTGTTGGCTGGAGATTAGTTTCAAGTTGTTAGTGTATCTAAATCTGTTAGTGCATCTAACACTCCCCTCCCCCCACATTAACAATGCTGCTGTCTAAAGGTGTGTTTATTGATCGTTCATTCAGAGTGTTGGCACTCTAATACAGCAAGGGTGTTACTGGCCAGATCACCAGGTAAAAATAAAGGGGAAAAAACTAAAAAAGACCAATGCAGTCACCACATCTAAGGGTTGGTAAGCTGCAATATGTTACATTTTTGGTTTGGGGTTTAATGCCACTTTAATTTCTCTTCATCAAGTTGTGATTTTAAGCTTGCTAACCCTTATAAATAACCCATAATTTATGAAATACAGTGCTGTTTTTTGGGCGTTACGATATATGCTTGTCTTTGTACTATCTTTATTAAAGCAATGTATCCCCTGCTGTTTCCATAGTTAGTTAGGGATCCTGCAAAATGAGAAAATACATACAACTGGGATTCTACATTTTACTTCCTATTAAAAGACTATTATACAAATGAAAAACTTTGAAGTAAGTAAAAAGGAAAATATCTGGCAAATGCAAAATTCCATACCATTTACCATTCCAAGACAGAAGACGGCATTTACTAGTGAGCATCCTTTCCTGAAATGATCAGTCATGTGCTCCAACCAGTTGGCTTCCAGGCCATTGATGGTGCTCTTATCCTTGGAGATCTTCATTGGGATATTCACAGTATAATACTTTCTGTACCTCTGCCGCATTTTTGGCTTATTAAAAAGGGCCAAAATCTCAGTTTCTGGAAAACAAAAATGTAACATATAAATATGATTTTCATTCTAATTAATAACAGTTTACAGACTATACCTATAAACCTTTTAGGGCCGTAGCCACTTCCCCGCAAAGAACTTAGTGGAGGCATATCCCTTGATAACATGCGTACAAAACACATCAGTAGTGGCCTATGTGCTGACGCCATGCCGCATGTGTCTGGAGTAGCAGTTGCCATTGTAAGTCTGGCCGATTTGTTTATCTTGTTTTAAAGTGCTGCAGCATTTATCTATATGTAGTTTTAAAATTTTACAATAAAATACTTTACATACAAGTACCTTTGGGCTCCTCTTATGGTGAGCTCTCTATGTGCAGATCGTGGATTCCAGGAAGAAGGGGCTTACGCTGCTAACAAGAAGCGATGAGAAGTGCCCATTAAGGTGAGTGCATAGTTTGTGTGGGGGCTCACATGCACTAGATCTTTTTCACTATTTTTGGCGGATCTTGCTGGATAATACTTAATGTTGGAGGTTTTTGATGTTCTTGTGAGCGCACAGTACACTAAGAGTGTATACACCGGGTGAACTCTCTACACATCGTGGACACTCTTTTCTACCTGTTTTACTTTAATTTTATCTGGACTTTTACTCATTTTCTAATATATTAAGGATATTATATCTATTAAGCACTGCACTTATATTGTCTTAGTGGAACCTGCTTGGGGAAGGGGGCTAAAAAGCACAGAGGGACCTGGTGCAGAAGGGTAGAAGGACAGGTCGGGCAGTTGAAGACAGCACAGAGGGATCTGTTGGGGACATGTGTGTGTGGGGGGGTATGTGTGAAAAGGAAAGAAGGACATGTTGTGGAGATGGGGGGGGGGGGGAAGAGAAGAGAACACAGGAACCTGTTGTAGAGTAGTGGAGGTGAAGGGACTTGGTGTGGAAGAGTGTGTGCGGAGAGAGCCCAGAGAGACCTGTTTTGGAGCAGAAGAACAGGGGTATTAAAATGTAGTGGAACTTGTTTTGGGGTGGGGAATAAAGAACATAGTGGTTCCCGTAGCATATGTGGTTGTAGCCAAGAATATGGCTGAAAAAAACCTGAGGTTAGAAGAACAACTGTGAGTAGAAGTAATGGCATCAAGAGAATGAACACAAAGGTGAGAGCACAAGTGGCTGAAGGAATGAGGGTTAAGAGTTACACAGATAAGGAGCGGCCCTATATGATGAGACACAGAGTTCGAGGGTAGTAAAGCAGTAAAGTAGAGCAATCAAGCAGAGGATTGGGCCAATATGAAAAAAACTTTCCTGCATGCATATTTGCTGTATTTATAATATGGCAACCTGCCCTAAACGTGTTTGCCATTCATCATGTTGATATTATCAAAGATTTGGCTTTGATTGCCATGAAGATCATCCACACACCTTTACACTCACATTCATACAATAGTCACCCTGCAAATGAGGCTTATAGCTTCCTTTTTTTTGCATTAATGTACCTGTATAGATTCTAGGCAGGTGAATGTGTATATCCACCTTAAACTAACTATTCTGACTCCTAACTGTTGTAATGGCGACTTATCCCTTGTTGAGACCTCTATGCCTGGCCTGTATAAGCAGATATGATCACCGCAGACAGTTCTTATCAGATAGTGACTCACCAATTACCGATTTCTTCCATGAGCGTTTATTCATTGGAATAGCAGGTACAGCATACAACAAATGTGACAGATGGTCGAAAGATGGTAACTGCAGGTCAAAACATAGTAATGTGTCCTAGGATGCGAGTAGATTGAGAGAGGCCTTCTAGCGTGTGGCCATATTCTTTACCTCATGAGAGAGAGGACACAGGAAGAGGAAATAGAATAGCAGAGTGCACCCGGAACAGGAAGTTACAGAGTAGAGTGAACTAGGAAGAGGAAATAGCTCACAGAGGATGGGAGGTACACACTTAGAAAATACAATAGAAAGGTGTAATATCCAAAAGAACCACAAGATGGCATTGTAATAACCAACTATAAAAACATTACTATAGCTGCATATTATGTTACATGCAAATCATGTAACAGAACACTAACCATACCAAAAAAATAATGTAACAGACTGGATAGATTAAAGCTAAACCCGCCAGCGATTGCCAAATTGTATAAATATGAAATTACTTTCTTACCTGTTAGTATTCATTCAGTAATCAAATTGATGTGATGGAAAGTGCAATCATATAGGGTCCTGTGTATAAGGTCAGATATGACCAAATCAATATGTAGGGTTAATTATATGGTGGCGCTAAGATAGCTAAGAGGGTGGGTTGGAGGTGTCCTATGACGAAACGTGTATGCGGGGCTTCTACGTCACACGTCACTTCCGGTTACAGGCCGTGGAACGCAGAGGACACGGCGGATATCCTGTTGTTTGTAACTGCTCGACCTTTTCTGCATACACGTGAGTGTTTTTACTGATTGACCATTAAAATTGGATCAACAATATTGCGCAAGATTATCGTTATCGTATACATGTCTGGGTGGAACAGAGTTGGTGAACTACAGTGGGTTTTTGACTCTACTAAGTGTGTACCCCTTCAGTGGGGAGCACTTTCTGCACTGCAGCACAGCATAAATATCCCTTTATGTGGAAATCATCCTCAGTATTTTTACCCAGTATTTTTTAACCCAGTATTTACCAGCATCCTGGAAATTATATGATTAAGCGTCAAAATAAATTGGACTACCTTTCACAATAATAGAGCAGCGCCATACCCACCCTAATTTTACCAGTCCATAAAAAAGGCTCTTATTCCTTTTACAGATGACCAATTTAATAGCCTTCCATATAATCCAGAACTAAACTTGATGGACCTATCCATATAGGAATGTAACCAAATCTATGAAATATCAACCTGCTTGGTAGCAAAAACAAATTTAATTGAGTACTGAAAGAACTTTCCAGGTGAGGTTACGGTAACCTAGTCTAAAATGAACAGTGTAGCCTTCCAACTCCCGAAGTATTTCTAAAACAAACTTAAACCTATTATCTATTTTCTAATGACTTCTGTACTTACTTCTAATGCTGCAATTATCAGATGGTGTAGTCTCAGTTGTTATCTTGTCATGAACGAATACATCCTCGTTTGAAACCTTGAAATTGAACTCTTCCAATTGATCTCCTTTATTTAGAGCTGTAGACTCTACTTTTTGCTGCTCAATAACATCCAGCCCATCGACTGCTTTGGGCTGTTCATCATTTTCCCTTTTCTTTGCAGGTGAAGTGCTTCCATTAGTGCAATCTGACTTCTTATCAGCTGAAGTATTATCTTCTGTATCGCTGCCTGCTTTATTGATGGCTGGGAATTCGGGAGCACTTGTTTGACTCAAGCTATCAGATGGGCTGTACGGTAGGTCTTTTGCAAAGTAGTATCCTTGAACTATCCCCGCAAACTTTGATCCCTGACTGGCTGCATCCTCGATCTGCAAAACATAGCCATAGATTTAATACAGAACAATTCAATAGTATCATAAAAATAACTGATATATATAGATACATAAATATATATATAAAAAAATGAAAAAATGAGACCACAATAAATAATACTCTAATAATCTGTCATTCTAGTAATACTAATGTTGTATCCCATCCCTTAGAAAAATGAGCATTATAATCTTTATCAGCTGATGGAGGGGCATATTTAATTTTTTTAGCACTGCTTTTAGGTCTACCTTGCAGTGAGGAAAAAAGTATTTGATCCCCTGCTGATTTTGTATGTTTGCCCACTGTCAAAGAAATGATCAGCCTATAATTTTAATAGTAGGTTTATTTTAACAGTGAGAGACAGAATAACAACAAAAATATCCAAAAAATGTATTTCAAAAAAGTTATAAATTGATTTGCATTATAACCGCTTCCCGGCCGTCGCGTACATTTAATGCTGCAATGTGGCGCTGTCCCTACAGGAGTGTGGCCGTGGCTTGGGTGGACTCCATTTCTTCCGGCGAGCCGCGATTGACTCGCAGAGAGGATTAACGGGGAACCGCCGTTCCCCGCTCTGTCAGTGGGCATTTAAAAGATCTACTGATCCCTGTCACTGGGATCAGTTAGATCTCTTATGCCCATGGTAGCCCAGCCCCCTCACAGTTAGAATACACCAAGGGAACATAGTTAACCCCTAGATCGCTCCCTGCAGGTTAACCACTTCACTGCCAATGACATTTACACAGTAATCAGTGGATATTTACATTTCTGATCGCTGTATAAATGTCATTGGTCCTAAAAAAGTGTCAAAAATGTCCGACATGTCACAGTCCCGATAAAAATCGCAGATCGCCGCTATTACTAGTAAAAAAAAAAATGTAAAAAAGCCAGAAATGAATTCTCATGGTTTGTAAACGCGTCAACTTTTGTGCAAACCAATCAATAAACGCCAATTTTTTTTTAAACAAAAATATGAAGAATATAAATTGGCCAAAACCGATGAATAAATTCGTTTTTTATATATTTTTTTTTTTGGATATGTATTTTAGCAAAAAGTAAGAAATATTGGGGTTTTTTTTTTGCAAAATTGTCGCTATTTTTTTGTTCATAGCGGTGATCAGAAATGACACAGATGTGATCAAATACCACCAAAAGAAAGCTCTATTTGGGGGGGAAAAAAAGGTGTGTTTGTGTACAACGTCACACGACCACGCAATTGTCAGTTAAAGCGACGCAGTGCCGAATTGCAAAAAGTGCTCTTTTCCTAACGTGGGAAATCCTTCCGGGTCTGAAGTGGTTCATAAGTGAAATAAGTATTAGACCTCTTCACAAAACATGGCTTTGTACTTGGTGGCAAAACCCTTGATCACAGAGGTCAGACCTTTCTTGTAGTTGGCCACCAGGTTTGCACACATCTCAAGAGGGATTTTGTCCCACTCCTCTTTGCAGATCATTAAGGTTTTCGAGGCTGATGTTTGGTAACTCGAACCTTCAGCTCCCTCCAAATATTTTCTCTGGGATTAAGGTCTAGAGACTAGCCTGGCCACTCCAGGACCTTAATGTGCTTCTTCTTGAGCCACTCCTTTGTTGCCATGGCCGTGGGTTTTAGAAGCTGTAATACCCATCCACAACCCATTCTCAATGCCCTGGCTGAGGGAAGTGGGTTCTCACTCAAGATTTACCGGTAATGTAATAGGATAAAGAGCATTGTGTAGTAACACATAGCAATCATCCAAAACTAAAATCTGATTGATTGCCTTATATCACTGCACTTTGAAGACTAAGGTGAGTTGCTCATAGGTTCAAGGCTGCTCCATCTCTTCAAAATTGAACAAAAGAAAAAAATATCTCCTTTGGGACTTTGTTGAAGCCAAAAAGAAAACAATACGTATATAAAGGCAAAATTTACCTGTACAAAGATTATTAAAGCTAAGTATACAAGATCACTGCACTTTGCAAGCCATTGTTGCTCATTGTAAATTATTTTATTGCACAAAGAAGACAAGGCCATATTCTACGACATATAAGGCAATGAGTCTGTTTTGTTATAATTCACATGCAACTAAAGTAGCAGGCTTATATAATAAGGCAAACTGCAGTTAGCAAAGTATAGTAGCCCTCAATAATACCCCCAACCGTCCATGTTGGTGTTCAGTTTTTACTTACCTAAACACACACTACCACCCTGTGATCCCTCTTCCATTTAAACTGGTTCTATGGTTCAGTTGCTGGGATAGTTAAGTGGCTGCTACTACATTCTTTTGTTATAACCAAAAAGTAGAACACATGGATTTACTCACAAAAGGAGTTATATAATCAGGGATTTTTATTCCGTACTGCCACCTCTGGCACTGGCCATGTGTTCATTGACTTGTCACGTGGTAAAAACAGAAGCCGGTTTACCAAGCAGCTCTTCTTAGAGTGGCTCACACAGAACCCTCCCTACCATTATCACACAAAGAAAGTGGTCAGCTACCACAGGTTTGAGGCCCCTCCTGCAGTCCTCACCCCTAGCTGGCACTGAGGATTTCTCACTATCACTCTCAGGTAGGTATTAGCAGCTCTTCCACTTTTACCAGGAAGGTGGAGTGGGACTTGGGGTGGAGGGAGAGCTCTGTACTGGTAGTGGGGTTGGGGGGAGAGTTCTGTACTGGTGGTGGGGTTAAGGGGAGAGCCCTGTACTGGTAGTGGGGTTGGGGGGAGAACTATGTACTGGAGGGTTTTCAGAGGGAAGGTAATAAACCTTTGCTATCCACTCCTCCCACTCCTGAGCAATATGCACTCTTGAGCCATGCGAAATACATACTGCTGAGCACTGTGCCCTCTGCAACGTGCGCTCCTAAACCCTGCGCTCTGTTCGATACTCACTTCTGACCCCTGCGCAATATGCCCTTCTGCTACTCTGTGCGATACGCACTTCTGAGCCTTATACACTGCATAATAAGCACTCCTGAACCCCGCACCCTATGCAATACATACTAATGAACCCTACACCCTGTATAGTACGTACTCCTGAACCCTCCATGATATGCACCACTGAGCAATGTACGCATTATGCATTCTTGAACCTTGCACAAATCAGAGCACTGAACACACCCACCATTTTGCACTCTGCTTAATCTGATAAACTTTGCTTCCCTCACCTGTTGGACCAGAGCTGGCTGGGGGAATAGGTGGGGGGAATGTAGGTATCTGGATCTATTCTCTGAGAAAAAAAGATCTCTATATAACACATATAATACAGGAAATAACATGTTCACTGTTACTCATTATCAAACATGCCTATCTCCCTAACAGATTGCTCTTTAACAGACGCATGTCCATTTATTCTTAATGGCACCCCTATGCATCGGCAACCCCAACACCATGCATTTCAGTGCAGTGTGATTTTACAAAAGGGTCGGAAACTTCTTTCCCCTTGTTTTTAGCGTTAGGCCAGCCTATTGAATGCACTTATGCACGCACAGATGTGAACCATGGCTAAGGGATATAAAAAGATGTTTTGGTTATAAATACATTTTCTCTGTGTGATGATAAATTCATTTCCTCTGCCTTTGATCCAACCATACACTCAAACCACATACTGAAATGATTTAAATAGTATGTAATCACTAACAATAAACTTATTTTCTTTGTTCCTGTTTAGCTTGTTGAATATAGCATTAAACATTTTCTGTTATATTTGCTTGACAAGTGCAAAAACATTCCTGTTGATCCTGCCAGAAATCTTGTGAGCTGATAACTTCCCGTGCATTCTGCCTTTGCTACACTGAAATTTCAAGAAGTTGCCCAGGTGGACTACAACCTCTACCCTCTACATTTTGGAGATGAGGTGGTGGATTGAGGGGGAGGGTAGAATTCTGTAGTCATGTTCTAGGATGAGGTGACATCTTTCATAGATGCAATACGATGCATGAGCCATGGGACCTTAGAACAGGAAATTTCTTACTGGCAGGATCACCAGGGGAAAATAAAGAAAATAGCCTGAAAAGGAAAACAAATGTGATGTCCACATCTAAGGACCACCACTGTTGTAGTCAATGCAACAGTCGTCATTGACTAACCTGATGCAAGCTGATATGCTATAACACATAACACACTAATTGGAAGTGATCTTTCCTTATTAGCTGCTGAAAGTCCATTTCTCAGTGGCTGTTATAGGTTACTGAGCTTTATTCACACCATTAAGCAGGCCTAAATCTGATTGCCAGAGAGCCTCCTGCAAACTAAGCTGTACAGGAGCAAAATCAGATCAGACTAAGGGCTTGTTTGCACTAAAATGCAGTGAGGAAAGCCTGTGTTCTGTGCGCGTTTCCCACACCGTTTTTAAAACGCACTGGGTGTGCGATCTGCTGTAAGCATCAATATATTCCTAACAACATCCCAAATGCAGATCGCAAATGCAGTGTGTTTGCCTGTGCCAGATTGCATGGTACTATGTGATCTAGAGCAGTGTGTTTTTTAAAAGTAGTGCATGCACTACTTTTTGTGTGATCCAGTGCGATTTCAGCCCATTGAAATGAATAGGCTGAAAATTTAACTGTACCGAGTCGCATGGGAACCACACAAATTCAGGTGTGAACTGGCCCTAAATTCAAAAAGAACGCTATGACAATGATGCCCTTTTTAACATATTGAACAGGTATACAGTGAGGGAAAAAAAGTATTTGATCCCTGCTGATTTTGTATATTTGCCCACTGACAAAGAAATGATAAATCTATATTTTTTTTTGGTAGCTTTATTTTAAAAGTGAGACAGAATAACAACAAAAATATCCAGAAAAACTCATTTTAAAAAAGTTATAAATTGATTTGCATTTTAATGAGCGAAATAAGTATTTGATCAGCAAGATTTCTCGCTCCCAGGTGTCTTCTATACAGGTAATGAGCTGAGATTAGGAGCACTATCTTGAAGAAATCAATCAATCAGATTCCAATCTCTCCACCATGGCCAAGACCAAAGAACTGTCGAAGGATGTCATGGGCAAGATTGTATACCTACACAAGACCGCGGCCAAGCAGCTTGGTGAGAGGGTGACAACAGTTGGTGAGATTATTCGCAAATGGAAGAAACACAAAATAACTGTCAATCACCCTCGGTCTGGGGCTCCATGCAAGATCTCCCCTCACAGCATTTCAATGATCATAAGAACCGTGAGGAATCAGCCCAGAACTACACGGGAGTATCTTGTCAATGGTCTCAAGCAGCTGGGACCATAGTCACCAAGAAAACAATTGGTAACATACTATGCTGTGAAGGAATTAAATCCTACAGCGCCCGCAAGGACCCCCTGCTCAAGAAAGCACATGTACAGGCCCGTATGAAGTTTGCTAATGAACATATGAATGATTCAGAGGATAACTTGGTGAAAGTGTTGTGGTCAGATGAGACCAAAATCAAGCTCTTTGGCATCAACTCAACTTGCCTTGTTCGGAGGAGGAATGCTGCCTATGACCCCAAGAACACCATCCCCACCGTCAAACATGGAGGTGGAAACATTATACTTTGGGCTGTTTTTCTGCTGAGGGAACAGGACTTCACCGCCTTAAAGGGATGATGGACGGGGCTATGTACCATCAAATCTTGGGTGAGAACCTCCTTCCCACAGCCAGGGCATTGAAAATGGGTCGTGGATGGGTATTCCAGCATGACAATGACCCAAAACACATGACCAAGGCAACAAAGGAGTGGCCCAAAAAGAAGCACATTAAGGTCCTGGAGTGGCCTAGCCAGTCCACAGACCTTAATCCCATAGAAAATATGGGAAGGGAGCTGAAGGTTTGAGTTACTAAACGTCAGCCTCAAAAGATTAATGACTTGGAGAGGATCTGCAAAGAGGAGTGGGACAAAATCCCTCTTCAGATGTGTGCAAACCTGGCGGCCAACTACAAGAAACATCTGACCTCTGTGATTGCCAACATGAGTTTTGCCACCAAGTACTAAGTCATGTTTTGCGAATGGGTCAAATACTTATTTTACTCATTAAAATGCAAATCAATTTATACATTTTTTAAAATGTGTTTTTCTGGATATTTTTGTTGTCATTCTGTCTCTCACTGTTAAAATAAACCTACCATTAAAATTATAGACTGATCATTTCTTTATAAGTGGGCAAATGTACAAAATCAGCAGGGGATCAAATACTTTTTTCCCTCACTGTACATTAGATATTTATTCAAATAGTGCCTACAGGTATAGGTGATATGTGACACAAACAATTAACATGGTATATTTGTTTTTATGATCTAAATTAATAAAAATGCAGATGTTATATGGTAAAAAGTAAGTACACCCCTTAACCACTTCAGATCTGCGCTATAGCCGATTGACGGCTACAGCGCGATCTACTCTGCCGGGAGGCCGTCAATAGACGTCCTCCCCTTTGCGCGCCCCCAGGCTCGCTCTGGCAGCCGTGTGAGCGTACCCACAGGTCAGGAGGACTCGATGTCCGTTGGAGACCTACGATCCCTTTACAGAGAGCCAGAACGGGGAACTGCCGATGTAAACATGGCGGTTCCCCACTCTGTGAGGGGGGCATGACAGATCTACTGATCCCTCTGATCGGAATCAGTTAGATCTGTAATGTCACTGTCAGCCCCGCCCCCACACAGTTAGAACTCATACAGGGAACACATTTAACCCCTTGATTGCCCCCTTAGTGTTAACCCCTTCCCTGTCAATGACATTTATACAGTAATCAGTGTCTATTTTTAGATCTGATCGCTGTATAAATGTCATTGGTCCTAAAAAAGTGTCAAAAATGTCAGACATGTCCGCCGCAATATCACAATCCCGATAAAAATTGCAGATTGCTGCCATTACCAGTAAAAAAAAAAAAAAATAATAGAAACGCCATAAACCAATTTCCACAGTTTGTAGGCACTATAACTTTTGCGCAACCCAATCAAAATACGCTTATTGCGATTTTTTTTAACAAAAATATATAGAAGAATATATATCAGCCTAAACTGAGGAATAAATGTGTTTTTTATTTTTGGATATTTATTATAAAAATTAAAAAAAATTGTTCTTTTTTCAAAATTGGCGCTCTTTTTTTTTGTTTATAGCGCAAAAAATAAAAAATGCAGAGGTGATCAAATACCACCAAAAGAAAGCTCTATTTGTGGGAAAAAAAGACGTCAATTTTGTTTGGGTACAACGTCGCACGACCGCGCAATTGTCATTCAAATAGTGACAACGCTGAAAACTGAAAATCAGGGCAGGAGGGGGGTTTAAGTGCCCAGTAAGCAAGTGGTTAATTTACCATGACTTCAAATCCCTGAATGAAAAATGTGCAGGTAGAATGTATTTTATGTAAAAATCAGTACCCCAGTCTTCTAAATACTAGCATACAACGTCAATAACATGGTTTTCCATGAGTGTTCAGGTGGTTAGCACCACAGAGAAAAAGTGGGACAACTCACACATTAAATGCCAAGTTATTATATTTTTAAACTATTACTCTATAGAGACACTCTTCACTGTAGCTAATCCTAAAATGTCACAATAATTACTTACAACCACCTTCTCACCTCAATCTCAGACATGTGCACTTTATACAGCATAAGAAATGTCAGAGGGATTCCCTAGAAAAGACCAAACTGAAAACAGATGTGTGGATGATAGCCATGTGTTTTTAATTTATTATGAAAAAAATCTACTGACATTCAATGCAAATCAGGTGTAAAAATAGACTGGAGATGTAGGTAATTAATTTCAGGGACCCATAAAGGGAAACTATTACCGATAGAATCCCAACTGTAGAATTTCAGTAATATTTTATCTTAGACTATCACTGGTCCTGACACACAGCTTCATGTCCGAGGACCACTGACAATCCCTTTTTTTAACATGTACTGTAAATTCACTCTGTCAGACAACATTAACTATTTTTAATCCTTTTTTAATAACTATTTATTAATCCTTATGCTGCTAGCATTAGTAAATAGATAGGAAAACATATCATATTTACTTTTTTAAAGGAGTAAAAGGGTCAACACTCTTCTCCTGTGGATCACAGGAGTGAACTTAGTAATGAGGGCTCTTCTCCTTGTGCGTAGGACTGCTAAATGGTGCAAATAATACATTTACTCAATTGTTGGTGTGCACCATCTAGGCTGGAATTTTTATATGGTGTTAATAGGGTATAAAGCAGTGGTTCTCAACTCCGGTCCCCGGGACCCACCAACAGGCCAGATTTTAAGTATTACCTTGGGGTGATGCAGACTAGAATACTGCAATCACTGAGCAGCAAATGATATCACCTGTGATGTATTTCAGTTATCCTGCAAACCTGGCCTGTTAGTGGGTCCCGAGGACCGGAGTTGAGAACCACTGGGTTAAAGTGATATACATGTAAATATCTTCTTGTGAAATTTTGTCATTCTATTTTTTATTCGATTCTATGTGCAATAAATGTAACTTTTTATATGAACATGTGGTATTGATATTCTCTGCTCCACCATTTTCAAAGTCCCACCAATAGGGGTTATTTTTTTGCACATTAGTAATGAACTCATGTGACCTGTATTCAGCCGACATCGGGCTAAAGTTTGTTGTCAGAAGACATCACTCTGCCGGTCCAGACTCTGGAGGGATCCCGACTTAAATGTGAGCGCTGGAGGGGCAGAGCAGAAAGCCGTCTCTCTGCTCATTGAAGACCATGACACCAGAGTGATCAGCAGTGTTTGATCGCTCAGTTCCTGGTCTTGAAGGTAGTGGGGGACAGATGCAGCATCGGACTGATTGCTGCATCCACATAGATGAGTACAGTCGTTTGTTTTTAAGTCCCACACTTTTTTTTTCATTTCTCCAGTTCTTTCCTGGTTTCCAAGCCTAGGCAAATGATGTCATACATCCCAGGAGTCTTCGGGGGGGATGTTTTCTCTGTTAAGCATACCCTCCTGCTCTGCACGCCTGATTTAAGGGCAGATGGGTTCCAGGAAGTAAATGCAACATGAATCGTCTGCCCTTACTCAAAATGGCCATGCCAAAAAGGCTAGGGATTGTTTTTCAAAGCATTTCTCAACAAAATACAGCATGGAGACATGGATAGATGGAAAAGTTTGCTTTGAATATTAAATAAATAGCATTTATAGTGTCTCAGGTACAGTGTAGTTCCTCTTTAATAGCACAGAGCTGTCTGAGAAAGAGCAGCACTGATTGGGTTTTCAGGTTCTTGGGGCACTTCATCAGCACCGGTGCAAAAGCCTGTCCCTAAATTAAAAAATGTAAAGGAGCAGTTGGGTGCAAGTCCATTCTTCGCAGATACAATGTAGGAATTGTGTGTTTAATCATTCCTGAACTCCCGGTGCTCAGATGTGGTCCTCCTCTGTGATGCAAAGTAGTAAATGTTGATCTGCATACTTTTCAATTTCTCTAACTGACTGCTCCATTACTGCTGTGTCCTGTAAAGACTTGGCAGCCAGTGGTAGTAACCTTAGTGTGCAGCAGGGAAGATGCTATCCAACGCACCCCTAAGCATACAATCACAACACACCAGACATGGAATTGTTTAACATTTCAAGTTTTTTTAATGTAGTGATAGGGTCCCCTTAAAGCACAACTTTAAACAATAACTTTTCTTGGGGTTTTTTTCATGGTGCTACAATGATTGGTGAGCTTGGAAGAAGGTGGGTGTTCGTGGAGGACATGATTCATTGTGGCCCATCTTTCACATCTTTCAGCATCCATTTCCTTACAAATTCTGAGATCTCAGAACTGCAAAGGAAATAGGTGCTAAAAGACTTCCCTATACCAGATGCAATGATCACAGATCCAAACAGGGGAGCAGGTAGATATATATTGCCCAGTATGGGCCCCACTCTGATTGAAGTCTGAATGGTGAGGCATCCTCAATCAGGGTCACCAGCCTAAAATATATATATATATACACACACAGTATCTCACAAAAGTGAGTACACCCCTCACATTTTTGTAAATATTTTATATCTTTCCATGTGACAGCACTGAAGAAATTACACTTTGCTACAATGTAAAGTAGTGAATGTACAGCTTGTATAACAATGTAAATTTGATGTCCCCTCAAAATAACTCAACACACAGCCATTAATGTCTAAACCGCTGGCAACAAAGGTGAGTACACCCCTAAGTGAAAATGTCCAAATTGGGCCCAAAGTGTCAATATTTTGTGTGCCCACCATTATTTTCCAGCACTGCCTTAACCCTCTTGGGAATGGAGTTCACCAGAGCTTCACAGGTTGTCACTGGAGTCCTCTTCCACTCCTCCATGAGGACATCACAGAGCTGGTGGATGTTAGAGACCTTGCGCCCCTCACCTTCAGTTTGAGGATGCCCCACAGATGCTCAATAAGATGTATGTCTGGAGACATGCTTGGCCAGTCCACCACCTTTACTCTCAGCTTCTTTAGCAAGGTAGTGGTCGTCTTGGAGGTGTGTTTGGGGTCGTTATCATGTTGGAATACTGCCCTGCGGCCCAGTCTCCGAAGGGAGGGGATCATGCTCTGCTTCAGTATGTTACAGTACAAGTTGACATTAAATGTTCCCTCAATGAACTGTAGCTCCCCAGTGCCGGCAGCACTCATGCAGCCCCAGACCATGACACTCCCACCACCATGCTTGACTGTAGGCAAGACACACTTGTCTTTGTACTTTTCATCTGGTTGCCGCCACACACGCTTGACACCATCTGAACCAAATAAGGTAATCTTGGTCTCATCAAACCACAGACATGGTTCCAGTATTCCATGTCCTTAGTCTGCTTGTCTTCAGCAAACTGTTTGCAGGCTTTCTTGTGCATCATCTTTAGAAGAGGTTTCCTTCTGGAATGGCAGCCATGCAGACCTATTTGATGCAGTGTGCGGCGTATGGTCTGAGCACTGACAAGCTGACCCCCCACCCCTTCAACCTCTGCAGCAATGCTGGCAGCACTCATACGTCTATTTCCCAAAGACAACCTCTGGATATGACGCTGAGCACGTGCACTCAACTTCTTTGGTCGTCCAAGGTGAGGCCTGTTGTGAGTGGAACCTGTCCTGTTAAACTGCTGTATGGTCTTGGCCATCGTGCTGCAGCTCAGTTTCAGGGTCTTGGCAATCTTCTTATAGCCCATATTTATGCAGAGCGACAGTTCTTTTTTTCGGATCCTTAGAGAGTTCTTTGCCATGAGGTGCCATGTTAAACTTGCAGTGACCTGTCACATGACACCGGGGAGGGAAAATGGCTAATTGGGCCCAATTTGGACATTTTCACTTAGGGGTGTACTCACTTTTGTTGCCAGCGGTTTAGACATTAATGGCTGTGTGTTAAGTTATTTTGAGAGGACAGAAAATGTACACTGTTATACAAGCTGTACACTCACTACTTTCTTTACATCGTAGCAAAGTTTCATTTCTTCAGTGTTGTCACATAGAAAGATATAATAAAATATTTTCAAAAATGTGAGGGGTGTACTCACTTTTGTGAGATACTGTATATGTATATATATATATATATATATATATATATATATTGGCAAATGCCCACCTGCCCCTAAAACCAGTACTTCCATGGGAAAGCTTACAACCCTTTCTATGTCCCTGTTGGAGAGATTTCCCACTTATTTCCTGTCCCAGTGAAATTCTGTGACATTTTACATCACCAGAACAGAAAGATAAAGGAAGCTGCCCAGGCAATGGGCATGTGGACAGCAATGAAAAAAAATAGTTTTCATTGCAAATCCAATCGTCTGTCTTGAACATGGACAGTTGGCCTATTTTATACATCAGTCTATACTTTCTTAGTTAATGAATGGTCACCAGACCAAAAACCTTCTTATCACACGTAGGAGGAGTCTAAGAAAAAAATTCCAGCATCCAATGCCAAAAACAACTTGTAGGAATCTGTTAATCGTTGCCTCTATATACTTATGACAGCCACATAGCTCAACTAAAAAAAAAAAGTTGCTGAACACAGTAATCTTAAGCCTCAAATCGACTGCTTTTGATGAAGTATGTGTATGAAATTATGCACCAACCCTGCCAAAGAACTTGTATCTTCAAAGCCTATTATCTACGCAAATATCTCTAAAAGACACAGAAATATAGTTGCAACACTCCAAATGTTAGGAAAAGAGACAGTTGCCCTCTGAAGGAGACATTCTGACATTCTTGTGTTTCTGAAAGCTTTATGCAATAAGTTGTTAACCAGCCACTAGACATAAAAGAGCCTTCTCTTACTGGCTAGATTTTTCTTTACTTGAATATTATTCGGATGAAGTAAAAAATCACTTGATAGCATTTCAAACTCACAGAGCTGCAACAGAGACAATGAGTCTGATCATTTCAATTCAAGTGCTTATTAGGGTCTACAAGTCTGTATCACAGAGAAATGCATATCTTGAGATCATTACTTTTAAAGACACCATAATCACTATGGCTGGGAGTCTGGGACAGATCTGAGAAGCTTAAATTGAATTCCAGTAAATGAGTAGTACCAATTTCAAGAAAATTTGTAACATAAAGGACAAACTTTTCCTAGCTTCAAAGTTTTGTCATACATAAAAAAATTTTGGTTTCAGAAGGTAGAATGGAAGTTTAATAAACCTATATGAGAGAAAGACAGAGGATACCATAGTTAACCACGTTCTAAGAGTGCCTCTTTTTTTTCTCTAGCTTCATTCATTTCCAAGTCTCTGACCTCAGACACAAGTCAATGCTCCGGGGCTGCATACTTGTTATGGGTCAATGACTCAGAAAGTATTGGAAGCCATGAGTATAATTGAAGCATTTGTTTTCAGTGCGCTGTTGATTTCTAGCTCTACACTAGGGTTCCTCCTCTCACTAACCTTTCTACTAACCCTATCTCTAATAATAACACTAACTCTTCCTGTACTTCTAATGTTTATCCTAACAGTGACCCTCAAACTAACCCTCCCTGTAACTGTAAAATTTATGACTACACTAACCCCCCTTAACCCTAACATTTACCCTCATACCAACCCTCCCTGTACTGTAACCCAAAAATGATCCCCTTGTCTACCAAGACCCTTTTATAAAGGTACAGCCAACTCTCGCTCTCTTTGAAAGTGATCCGAGTGGCTCTGGAGTGGTCTGATCACTTTTACAGGTTTTCATATGTGTAAACTGTTCCTCCAGGAAGCCTGAGATTGTAATAAACTACTGTAAAATGAACCAATGAACTCAAGAGCAATGTGTATTATGTCACTTACATGTTCAAAGCTATCATCCCTCAGCCACCATAGCTGGGGAAGTAGCTAATCAAGCATGATATGCATTTGATTAGCTGCAATGGAGGGCAGGGGAGGCAACTTGGGAATAATAAATTCCTGATGTCTCTATAAAGGGGGCCAGTAAACTGCCCATGCTGTCAGATAAAGAGCTTATTTCCCCCCTTGTGATAGGAATAAAGTTAAATGAAAAATAAATTGTAACAAAACGAATAAAATGTAAAATTTATTTTTTTTACATAAATTGTTCCGCACATGTGTATTGCCGTGAACATCAAATTGAGAGCAATATTTACAGGACCATAATTCATATTAAACCGATAACCTCAAAAAATGTTTAAAATATCTATAAAAAATTTTGGGTACCATAGTTTTTAAAAATCTCACGGACACATGCAATTTTAATGTATTACTAAAAGAAAACATTTTTGTTGTTGTTTTGGACAGAGTATGAAGGGTTTAGAGCATCTGTCAGTTTTTACTGCTGTCTGTGCTGCTATTAGGGAGATTTACCCTCTCTGTTTGTCATGTTTACCGTTATCATTGAAAGTGAAAGTAAAAAAAAACCCAAATGTTGGGTTGTCCCCAGAAAAATTACAGAGGGGAAATCGTCCAAATGGGGATACTAGTTCTGAAGACCTGGTGGGGGGGGGGGGGGGTGA
>BLSH010241806.1:2006307-2018577 GCA_018402905.1 Glandirana rugosa
AATCCGTACATATAGAGGTGAGAGGAGTGGGGATCTGTTTTTACTCGTCAATTGGGTCGATTTCCTCTCACTTCCTGTTTTGGCTAAAGGGCAGGCAATGAAGGCAAATGTTCCTAATGGGACACAGATGGCCAAAAAATAAAAAACGGATGGGTTATAACTGGGTTAACTGCTCATTTTTGTCTAGGGGTGAGGAGAGTGGAGATATACATGCCTAATTCACTGATCCTCCAAGCGCAAGACTGGTCCCTGCTGCTCCTGTCTCCTCAGTTCCAATACCTTCACAGAGTGTTGTTAAAAGAAGAGTGTATGCCACACCTTGGTAAACATGGCACTGCTCTGGGTCCAGAGGCTGGAACCACCAGGACATTTGTCATTTTTGGTGGCATTGCAGTGCTTAATTTCCTTGCACTGCAGTCGCCACTTCTACCCCCTGTCAGACCTCAGATAATGGCAGCAGCAGTTCAGGGAGGCTCTCCTTAGATATGGCCTCAGGACCTGGGGTCGGGGGAGAGGGATTCCATACTAATGGGAAGGGGAGAACTCTGTACTGGTTGGGATTTTGGCTTGAAGAGGGAAGTAAGGACTGCGGCATATGTTACTATGTACACAGTGAGTAGGCCCAAGTATGAGGCCCCACCCTGATTCGTGCAATTTTGCTACACCCAAAATACGCCTAGTTTTTCTGAACCCCTGAAAAAATTGTATCTATGGCTCTGCAGACTCATACAGCCTATAATAAGTACACAGTCATTTATACTGATTTTAGACCAAACATTTGGATTTTTATGAACCTTAATTATGACTGGTTCTCTTTAAATGTGCAATCATGTGACCCTATAGTGCTATATACTTGTTCCTAGACCAAACGCCAAACTTAAATATTTTCTGAATACTAATTAACATACACAGGCATGTGTTTGGAATCTATATCTGGGTAGAGTAGAGCATATAAAAAAAAACTGTTATTGCAGGGAGATAGTACTAAAACTGTTTTTATAATGTACTGATACCAAAAAACATTGTATAAAAATATAAGTATATAAACATTCTAACAAATTTACCAATATCAAATCAAAATAGAGGGTATATCTTCCTATACGTATATCATCATTATATTTTATCCATGCAGAATGGTTTTACAATGATACTCGTATATCCAAATGTTGGTCTGTAAAATTTAGAGGTGAAAAAGCCACGACCTTGTGTAGAAGCAAGTACCTTCTCTATGCCCATAAAGGAAAACCTATTTTTTGTAGGAGCAGGTGGAACTCTGAAGATTTATTTAGGAGGTCATCTAAATTCCAAGCTCACCTGTATGTCATAGTGGACCAGCATGAGAATAGATGGGTCAATTTAGGGCAGGGTTTCTCAACCAGGGTTTCGTAGAATGCTAGGGTTCTTCCAGAGGTTGCTAAGGCAAGTTCCTTAAGCAATGAGAAATGTCTGCCCCTCAGATAAGTTCCTACTAACACCATTGATCCTTTTAGCTATCTGTAAGGGGGAATTCTTCCAAATGATTACAAGTGTAAGAAGCAGTATTCTCAGTGATCATCACACTAATGTATCTATTGGCATCACTAGGGATGGTGTCACCCCCCCCCAATCAGGCTCTTTCCTGTCTAGCCTGCCACAGTGCCTTGCAGGGCCCCGTAAATGATGTGGTCGGTGCCAGCGCGCTGATTCATGCGCTGTCACGCATGGGGGTGACACCATGGTGGTCAGATATCACTTCCTACTTGATGGTGTCCCCCTCTGGTGTGTGTCACCCGAGTGCTGCCCACACCTCCCGCACCCGCATAGCAACGCCAATGAATGTATCAAGAGTTGTAGATAAAGTAATTTGTTGTAAGGGGTTCCTTGAGATAAGGAAGTGATTTCAAGGCCTCCTCTGTGTTGAAAAGGCTGAGAAAGGCTGACTTAGGAGCTAGAGAAAGCAAATGCTAGTATTTATTAATGAATCTTCTAAAGGCATTGCCATCAGTGCTCTAGGTTGTAATAAATTGGAGAATGAGAGTAGAAGATTTATTCTTCCTTCTATCATTCTGTTTAATCAAAAGAGCATTACTCTCCATATTTATTACCCTATGGTATGTTGATTGCTAAAAGCATTTCCTATAAACATCTCTCTCTCCCTCTCTATACAAGACCTTAGCTTGGCATTTAAATTCTGCCAGAGAACAACTTCAGCAGAATCTCAAATAACTGACATAAGGTATATCAGAAAAAGTGTGAATGGCGTATTTGGATGTTATTATCAACTATTCAGGATGGTATTTCATGAATTTGGCTTGTAATATCAAGTTGTACATATTTTAACATCACCTCAAGACTAACGAATCAACCACATATATTTACATATGTATGCTAAATTTAAAATGCATTTGATTATTATTCAAGGAACTTACAAAAAGATCAAAATCTTCTTTTAAAAAAACCTGACCAAACTCTGACCATCATAATGAGTGTATAGTCACAATAAATCTGATTAGAGGTCAACCTTATCAATTAACACGTTTTGAGGTAAGATAAAAACCACACAGGGCGTGCACTGTTTTCAACTAGCCAGCTAAATCATTAAGGTTTGTTTATTAAAGGCAATTAGTATTTTACACTGTAAGGGGATTTTCACTTTTCATGGGAATTTTAGCTTTGTGAATAATGTGAACTTCTATCATCCAATCACAGGCAAGCAGAAATTTTGTTTTTTATTTTATTTTCTTTGCACGTGATTGGGTATTCTTTGCATAGTGAATTATCAGCACATTGACTAAGTTAGGCAAAATTCCCTTGTAAAGTTAACAGCCTAATTGCATTTAGTAAATCAACATATTGACTTGCTTTATGTGAAGAAGCACTGAAAAACAACCATTGTGCAGCTCTATTTAAGCAGAGCCTGCTCAAATAGATGTGGTTGCACCAATGCACCTAAATAATTACATACTATGCATAGGAACAATGTTTTTTTAAAACATTAATACATACTTACATTGTTTTCATGTTTTTAATGAAAACATTAGAAAGACTATACATTCACATAAACTTCCATGCTTCAACCCTTGACCTTCCCTCAACACTGAGAAGCCAAAGTTTTAATCAGTTACAGACTGCCGCCGTGGTTTGACAGCAGCAACATGGCTCATTGTTGCATATCGCCTTCACCTGACGGCAGCTCGTGAGCGGAGGCGCGCTCGTGTACTCACTGTGTAGAGGGGGAGCCAGGGAGCAGGTAGGGCAGACTCAATGTCCGCTAGCTACCCACGATTGCTCCCCCGCAGTGACAGAATGGAATCTGTGCATGTAAACGGCTCTCCGTTCTGACAGGGGAGAAGGTGTGAGATTGCATGCTTCCTGTATATGGGAGCAGCAATCACTCTCCTCCCCCACTCAGCCCAGCCCCCACACAGTTAGTCACACAAAGCAGGGAACACAGTTAACCCTTTGATTGCCCCCTAGTGTTAACCCCTTCCCTGGCAGTGACATTTACACAGTAATCAGTGCATTTTCCTAGCACTGATCGCTGTATAAATGCCGATGGTCCCAAAAAAGTGTCAAAAGTGTCCGACATGTCTGCTGCAATGTCCCGATAAAAATCAGAGATCGCTGCCATTACTAGTAAAAAAAATAAAAAATAAAAACCCCATAAATTAATTCTCATAGTTTGTAAATGTGGCAACTTTTGCGCAAACCAATTAATATACGCCGATTGTGATTTTTATTACCAAAAATATGAGGAAGTATATGTATTGGCCAAAGCTGATGAATACATTTTTTTATATATATTTTTTTGGATATGTATTTTAGCAAAAAGCAAGAAATATTTGTTTTTTTTAAAAATTGTCGCACTTTTTTGTTTATAGCAGTGATCAGAAGTGACACAGAGGTGATCAAATACCACCAAAAGAAAGCTCTATTTGTGGGGGGAAAATTACGCCAATTTAGTTTGGGTACAATGTAGCATGAATGTGCAATTGTCAGTTAAATCAAGGCAGTGCCATAGAGTGCTCTGGTCATAAAGGGGGAAATCCTTCCGGGGCTGAAGTGGTTAAAAAGAAAATAAGAAGTAGAAAAATTGCTCATTAGAAGATAAAATAAGAAAACAGCTTTTGCCACATTACTCACCTTCAGTTTGAAGCTGTCACCACAGTACTGCTATTCTGCTACTAGATATCCTTGGTCTACTGGGTAGAATGATGGCAAGCTTCAGTCAACCCACTTTCTCTGAGGACAGGCTGTAATGGACCCGCCCCCCTCCCTGTGACTGAACAGTGAAAGAGAGACAGCACCGTAATGAGCTCATCTCCCTGTCTCTCTGTTTTCTCCTCCTAGTAACATGCTTCTTGTTGGCACATGGATTTATTGGCAAATTGTGCTGTTTTTTCCTCTCCTATTCTGAACTGGAGCTGTACAGGGAATGAAAGATACCAAATCAAATTCAGGTACTTATACTGGGCCCAAAATCCAAGGAGCACCTTCAGGTGTTCTAGGAGCATAAATTATGCATCTAATTTCCTGACTACCTATCACATTTCATTATTTTGTGTCATTTATATCTGTGTGGAGATCAACTTTAAGTGCTAGCCTCCTTAGCTTCTTTAAACCCTAAAACACTCAGGCTACTATAGTAATCTGCAATCATATTTCATTCTTTATGTGGCTATTTATGCTGCTCTTATACTGTACATAAACATTCCAATTTTTACCTTTTTACAGAATAAAATTTGTCTGCAGATGACTATTTATTTTGAATAACAATTATGTTATGCGAAGTCTTGATTTTTGACTATGTAACTACCGAGTTAATTATGTGTCAAAATTTCATACACCTAATCATGCATTTTGTAATTTTGTGTTATCACTGCTGTTTTTTTTTCCAATGTCTCGCAAATAAATATATGTACCTTGATTTGCATTCTAATTTTGATCCGTGGGTGTGCTTGGTTCTTTATTCTTTTAAGTAGCTGCTTTAGAAAAGTTTAATCTAAAGTTAATGATCTTGCATGAACTCCAATTCTATAAAATCAAATGCATACTGTGTTTTCATTCATGTACCCTATTTGCTAATTTATCAGTTTGTTTTCCAATTCAGTAAGAGATTTATAGCTCAGCTCCATACATTTTACTGCATGTGTGTCATATTGTATTATCAATGTTTGCAGTATCTTATATACAAAAGTCAGTTCACAAAGATTATGGTTTTTTGCTCCTAAAAATACCACTACCTTGAACAGGCAGTTTCAGTATCTATTACTTAGATTGGACAAGGAAACCATTTGAACTTGTGATAAAATATATATATATATATATTTTTTTGTGAATTGACACTAGTGTGTTCTTAGATTCTAGGAAGAAACCAACAGATATCTTGCAAAAATACTGCGAGAATATGCAGACACCATACACAGGTGCCTTGATTGCATTCAAACACTGGATTTCAGCCGGTAAAGGTAAATCAACACTTTCTTTTGGTGATGTTTTCAGAAACTACTGCCAAATATGAAGTAAACTGAGGCAAAATCAGTAAACAAAAACTCTGCCCAAGTCTGTCCCACAAGAGTTAGTTATTCCGCCACTGATCACTACCATCTTGACTCCTGCACAGCAGAGAGATGGAAGCCAGGCTGGTCATTATAAAACATGCATCAAAGACATGTCAATTCATCATGTGGCAGATATGACTTACTGCTCTCTGTATGTCAGGGGCCAGGGGTGGTTAAAGTTGGAGATGATGGCTTAACACTTGAATTTTAACAAAATTGTGTATATCAGTAACAGTGTTGTTTAGTCTGCTTACATGGCATATTTTGCAGAAAAGAAGACTGCATCTGAAATGGCTAATGGAGAAAATCATGAAGGTACCACTGCTTTTACATGCAAATGAAAAAGGTCACTTTATCTACTAAGTTAAAGCCATAGTCCACCTTTTTCAAAAATGTAGTAAATGCAACCAAATTAATTTAAAAAATGTACATTTTGGAACAGTGATATGTATGCCTATTTTTGTATTATGTGGTGGTGATGACTTGTTAGGGTTATTTACATATATTCTGTACTGACATTGAATTACTCCTTTCAATTCTCTGGGTTTGCATTTTTGTATGCATACAATATATATTTATTGATTGTTTCTGTTTTTTTATGTTACCTGTATATTTTGGAAAATCAAATTAACAGAGATTAAACATTAAAAAATATACATTTGAAACATTTTTGTTCTCAAGTCTGCAACTGCAACCAGTGCACAGGATTCTTCGTAGTTTACATCCCAGCCCTAGGTTCCTTAGGAGGTATGGACCTACCATTATGGGACTGCCGGAAGTAATCAATGGACTACAAGTACAGTGACTTCAAGGCACTTGTGATCCTTTGAGATTGAGAGTTCCTCTGCTATGGTGGCAGATCTGACTAGAAGTCTGTGAATGGATATTGCAGTTGAGTGGCCTGAATTTAAAGTGGTTGTCAAGGCAGAAGGTTTTTTTATCTGAATGAATTATATGCATTAAGATAAAAAAGCCTTCTGTATACAGCAGCCCCCCTCGGCCCCCCTAATACTCACCTGAGCCCATCTAGATTCAGTGAGCCAATGAGGATGCAGGGCCGGGCCGTGACTCTGTGTCTGAATGAACACAGGGAGCTGCGGCTTGGGTGCCCCCATAGCAGGCTGCTTGCTGTGGGGGCACTTAACAGTAGGGAGGGGGCAGGAGAGGTACCTGAGAAGAGAAGGATCTGGGCTGCTCTGTGCTAATCCACTGCACAAAAAAGGTAAGTATGACATTTTTGTTATTTTTAACAAAAAAAGGGAGACTTTAGTATCACTTTAAACACTGACAGAAGGCTGAGGAGAGATCACTCTGCTACTCAGGTAAGTTGGGGGGGTGGACTAAAAGGCGAGGGGTTGGAATGTGACCATACTTCATGTTAGGTTCTAAATAAGTATATCATGAAGCATGGTGAGACAGGTGCAATAAGCCTTTAATCCCGTTCCGCCACTGCCCCATGGACCCTTGAAAAGAAAATCAGGAGTCTGAGCAGACTTTACGATAGTGTGACTGTTGTGATCGGAAGCTCCTGATTGTAAACAATATTTGGGAGCTGTCTGTGACAGCTTTCTCATTGTGCTGGGAGCGTTCCACAAGCACACATCACATATACGAGTACATTGGGTGGGAACCCGTTAATAAAGAAAGATACACTTAAAGCACACATATTTGGCTTATACTAGTGTATTTTTTTTCCAACTTTGAAAAATCTGGAGCTTTAAATCATTTAGAATATAACATGCAAATATTTAGAAATGTCACATATTTATAGAAGGGAAGCATATGCTGGAAAGTTATACATAGGCAGGATGGGATACAGAGGCCAATTCTCCTAAACAATATATACTGCTGCTGTAATATGAAAGAACAAAGTCATCATTCCAAAAATGTAAGTATTCCTCATCCGTGAAAAAAAGTTATGTGGGATGTGATATTCTTAACCCAAAATTGGCAAAATGCAGTAAATCATTTTCTACATTTAATCAAAATTTTCTACAATCAAACACAACAGCTTTATTTAAAAATATGGTGCATAGAACAGCGCAGTAATACAAAGCCAATCAAAAAGTAAAAAAGTAAGGTTAATATGTAACTGCATTTCGATCTTGATCACAGGGCAAATGGAGTCAGAAACTGATTAGTGATTAGTAAGTAATTATTGCTGTAGCAGTTCAAAACTGGGTAAACAGCCTATATGTTATACAGTATCGCACAAAAGTGAGTACACCCCTCACATTTTTGTAAATATTTTATTCTATCTTTTCATGTGACAACACTGAAGAAATGACACTTTGCTACAATGTAAAGTAGTGAGTGTACAGCTTGTATAACAGTGTAAATGTGCTAAATAGAACAGTAACACTGCGCTCCTTATTAACAAATATATAAAGTGATTAAAATTAGAAATAAAGCAGCTGCTATAAATATATAAAAAACTCCGAACACACTAGGCGTGTGGAGTAAGGTTACTACTATATAGGAGGGCTTGGATTGCCGTGTGGCCAGCCCTGTGATCAAGTCGGAAGTGACGAAACGTCAGGGCGTGGCCACACGGCTACCCGAGGCGAACGTTTGTACCGACGGCTGTGACGCTCTGGATGTGGAGAGGAGCGTTGGAGGGCCGAGCGGTAGGACTATCTGGCTAAATGAAATTTGCTGTTTTAAAGTGTTTTTAATGTAAGCGCAATCGGTGCTGTTTGAATAAATGTCTATACCTTAAGTGATACACTATGAGGGTCTTTCTTGCTTGTTCCCCATGATTATACATTCTGGAGAGGAACGAGTGCCTGTGGATGCGGTTCTTGGGAAGGTCATTGTGTGATGAGCCCCCTCTATTCTTGGAAAGATGAGCCTATCTATCTTTGACTTCTGGTGAGCCCCCAATGTGTGCACACGCATGTGGTGACCGATGGTGAAGGATACGCTATCAAAAACAGCATAGCTGCACAATTTAAGGAGGATTTATCTCTGCACTTTATTCAATGTTGCACAATTGATTTTTTTTTTTGCACCACCACCTTGGTTTTTGCATTTAAGTGATTGAAGGTGAAGGACTCAGCTTTGAAGCAAGTTGGCTGTTTGATTCAAGGAGGACATACCTTTGCACTTCATTGAGGATTGCACTGTTGAGACTTTTTTGCACTAGCACTTTGTTTATATTTTTTTGCACTAAATTGTTTTGCACAATATATATCCAGTTTTAGCGCTGCTTTCGCTATCACGGATATAGCTGACCTTCGGAGTGTAAATGTGCTGTCCCCTCAAAATAACTCAACACACAGCCATTAATGTCTAAACCACTGGCAACAAAAGTGAGTATACCCCTAAGTGAAAATGTCCAGATTGGGCCCAGTTAGCCATTTTCCCTCCCCAGTCTCATGTGACTTGTTAGTGTAACAAGGTCTCAGGTGTGAATAGGGAGCAGATGTGTTAAATTTGGTGTTATCGCTCTCACTCTCTCATACTGGTCACTGGAAGTTCAACATGGCACCTCATGGCAAAGAACTCTCTGAGGATCTGAAAAAAAGCTTTGTTGCTCTACATAAAGATAGCCTAGGCTATAAGAAGATTGGCAAGGCCCTGAAACTGAGATGCAGCATGGTGGCCAAGACCATACAACGGTGTAACAGGACAGGTTCCACTCAGAACAGGCCTCGCCATGGACAACCAAAGAAGTTGAGTGCATGTGCTCAGCGTCATATCCAGAGATTGTCTTTGAGAAGTAGACGTATGAGTGCTGCCAACATTGCTGCAGAGGTTGAAGGGGTGGGTGGGTCAACCTGTCAGTGCTCAGACCATACGCCGCACACTGCATCAAATTGGTCTGAATGGCTGTTGTCACAGAAGGAAGCCTCTTCTGAAGATGATGCACAAGAAAACCTACAAACAGTTTGCTGAAGATGAGCAGACTAAGGACATGGATTACTGAAACCCTGTCCTGTGGTCTGATGAGACCAAGATAAACTTATTTGGTTCCGATGGTGTCAAGCGTGTGTGGCAGCAACCAGGTGAGGAATACAAAGACAAGTGTGTCTTGCCTACAATCAAGCATGGTGGTGGGAGTGTCATGGTCTAGGGCTGCATGATTGCTGCCGGCACTGGGGAGCTACAGTTCATTGAGGGAACCATGAATGCCAACATGTACTGTGACATACTGAAGCAGAGCATGATCCCCTCCTTTCAGAGACTGGGCTACAGGGCAGTATTTCAACATGGCAAATACAAAGGGAAAGAGAAATATGGGGCTTTAAATGAGGCTTGTCATTGTGGATGAATAATACCACATGACCATGTGCATGTAATTCATGATTCAAAGGTAACATGACCATATTCAGAATAAATGTCTCATGATCTCAAAAAACACATATGTAATACATATATACAATTTTTTAATTTTTATCATTATTATCATGGAATACATATATAAACATGATTCTATCCACATGATAAACATGGTTTCAAATCAATAAACATAGTACATAAAATGTATGCAGTGTCCATACACTTAATATGAGAACATGATTAGTCCAAAGGAACCATGAATATGGAGGAGTGGAAGAGGACTCCAGTGGCAACCTGTGAAGCTCTGGTGAACTCCATGCCCAAGAGGGTTAAGGTCGTGCTGGAAAATAATGGTGGCCACACAAAATATTGACACTTTGGGCCCAATTTGGACATTTTCACTTAGGGGTGTACTGACTTTTGTTGCCAGTGGTTTAGACATTAATGGCTGTGTGTTGAGTTATTTTGAGGGGACAGCACATTTACATTGTTATACAAGCTGTACACTCACTACTTTACATTGTAGCATAGTGTCATTTCTTCAGTGTTGTCACATGAAAAGATATAATAAAATCTTTACAAAAATGTAAGGGGTGTACTCATTTTTTGAGATACTGTATGCTTTCCACTGGGACAATATGGAAGTTCTTTTGGAATTTGGAAACATGGCAGAATGGACAGGCATGGCTTCTTTCTCTCATCACTTTGATCACATGGCATGACATATGTAGACATCATGGGGCAAAATATTTTTTTCTATTCATTCTTTGCATTTTTGGTATATTTTCTTTAGGAATCTATGGTCCCTTGTTAGATGCTTGGTTGGATTTTACTTTTTAAAATGATTTAATGAATGACATTACCCAATGCTTCTCAATGAACTTATTAACTAATAAGTGTGATGACTGCTAAAATGTTATTTTGCGTTTTTGAAAGAACAGAGAAACGTTGCAACCCCTGTGTATTTGTTTTTTTTGGGGGGGGGGTGTATTTTTTGGGGGGGGGGTTGCTGTTTTTTGTCCCATAGCGTAGATCTCTTCCCACTTTCTATCATGCAGACACAAAAGGAAATGAGAGGCTACTAGACAGTTAACACTGAAACAGGTGTCCATTGGAAGGTTCCCCTTTCCTCTGGTTTTGATAACAACTGTATTAAAGTCCCACAGAGAGAAAGTAAGTGAAAATCTCACCACAATGAGGGGAGATGTCTCACAAATAGGTGTCCCAACTGATAAATTTCTCCTCACCGTCAGTTTTGTAAAAATCTTAAAATGATCTCTCATCACTTTCTGTCCAGGTGATAATGGCCTCCGGGACAACGAGAGGCTGAAGCTTACCAGCGGTGACACAAATAGCAATAAAAACCTGAGAAGTTATAAAAGGTCCCCAAAAACTAAAATATAATATTCTGACAACAGATTCATTTCATGCCAGCCAATTTGTAGCTGAAACATGTTTATGCAAAATATTTCAAGAGGAACTTAAGGTAGAAAGTAAAAGATTGGTGGTAGAGTCTCTTGGAAAAAAAGAGCATATCTCTTCTGCCAAAAATCTCTTCATTCTTTTTTTCTAGTGTTATATTTATTTTGTGTACATCACCTGCAGTGCATGTGCAGTAGTGTGTATACTCCCAGCTCATGAAAGATGCCCAGAATGTGGCAGGGTGAGGTAATTCCAGAACACATGCAGAATTTACATCATTAGCTGCTACCCTGTGGACAAAAAGACCTAAGTCCCTGAAGAAGATAAGATACGATAAGATAAGATAATTTATTTGTCATTGTATCCAAACACAATGAAATTTCTCTTGTAAAACACTCACATTATACAAACATTTATAACACATCATAACTTACATAACTTACTACCCCCGCCCCCCGAGCAGCAACCACAGGCAGATATCTGACTGGCATCACCACTATCCGTCTATATTAAAAGAACCTCATTCAGCGCCCTAATGGCATTTGGATAAAAAAAATTCTTAAAACGGTTTGTCCTCACCCTGATATTCCTTTACCGTCTGCCTCATGGCAGCAGTTCAAAAAGATGATTACCAGGATGGGACAAATGCTTTACTATCCCTTCTGCTCTGCAAATGCAACGGGACTGGTGAATTTGGTCCATTGTGACAAACTCACAGCCTACAGCTCTTTGTGCAGAATTTATGATTCTCTGTAGAGCAGCCTTCTCGGCTGCTGTACAGTTAGGATACCAGGCCAACATACAATACGTCAGCACACTTTCAATAGATGACCGGTAGGTAAAAAGACCCTAAAATCTTCTCATCCAGACCATGTTTCCTAAGAAAAAAGGAAAAGTCGGCACTCTGGAACTGCAGTATCAAAACTTCTTTATTCCATATCGTCCAAACAGGAATAGGCTTACATGTTTCGGCAAATAATGCCTTGTTCACAGCTGTGAACAAGGCATTATTTGCCGAAACATGTAA
>BLSH010241806.1:2023167-2067477 GCA_018402905.1 Glandirana rugosa
CCTTTTTTCCTCCAGATGCAGAGTACCCCATTGTCTTTTGCAATTACCTTAAATTTGATGAAAACCCGAAAAAAAACATTTTAATTAATAATTCTACCTAGTAGAGTACATGTGAGGCATGTCATGTCATTTGTGCCCAGTCTTGCCAAAAAGAATTAATCTAGCTCTGAGCAATCCCCTTATATTTTTTTCAGTAAGAAAAAAAAAACTAACTCTGAAATAGGAGACATTTCTTCCTGGTGCTGTGTGAGTGACAGTTCATTTCCTTATTTCATGCACTGAGCAGAGGAAGCAGCTTCACCCCCCCCCCTTTCTTCTCCAGCTCTCCCAGGATTGGCTGTTCCACACCTCAGCATGATAAGACATGCTGAAGTCATGTGGTGTCTTTCCTGAGTTTTGACAAGATGTTTCTCAAAACTCAGGAATAGCAAAGTAGGACAGTTTAGAGGTGGGTGGGGAGTCTTGTGACATCATGACTCCACCCACTGAGCTACAGCAAAGAGGCCTACCCACTGATTCTAGAGATTTGTGGCGCTGCTACTGCAGAAGGGGGTGACATTTGCATGGTAGGGATACATGCAGGAGGCTTGCATGTATATATATACGTTAATACTATCATCAGTTTATACTGGGTGAGTGGTGGATTTACATCCACTTTAAAGGATAGTTTTTAGGGTGGAGCATGTAATATGTTCCCCTTCCTGAAGCCTCTCCCTGATCCCCTTTATAATTGTGACAGTGGGCTGGGGATCTTCTCCATGCACCCGCTGTCACAATTTAAAAAAAAAAGTGGTTGTGTGGAGCTCCGCCCACCCGGCCTTGTCATTCATTCACAGAGCACTGTGAAAGTGAGAACTACAACTACCATCGTCCATTGTGGCTGATGGCTTGTAGGTCTTAAAGTGGTAGTAAACCCACTTTTTCATCTTTTACCTACAGGTAAGCCTGTAATAAAGCTTACCTATAGGTACTGTGAATATCTCCTAAACCTGCACTGTTTAGGAGATATTCAGAGTGCATGCGGCCGGTAATGTCACCGGCACATGCGCTCTGAAAGTCCGGCATACTGTGCCAAACCTTCAGAGCATGTGCCGTAAATGACAGCTTCTGCGTACATGCAGTTTACTACCACTTAATGAACTACCAGGGTGCTGATGAGCACTCTAGGTAGTTCATTGATGCTTTCTGTCATTCAATAACTGCCTGCCTGTACCTCCAGCTCTGTGCAATAGTTTTACATAGAGCAGCCTTGATGTTCCTCTAGGGTCCTCCACCGGCACTGCTGGCTCCTCCTCTTCGGAGAGTGTCTGCATAGGGAACTGCTTCCTAATAGGGGCACTCATGCAGGCTCGATTCTGAGCCACGCTTCGTCTTCACAGGATGTAATCGATGGCAGCAGGAGCCAATGGCTTCTGCTGCTATCAATCTGCCTTGCTAAGAGGGAGAGCGTGGAGAGAGCAGCTGTCCTTGGGCACAGTGTTGGATTGATATCAGCTCAGGTAAGTATGGGGGGGGGGGGAGCGAACAAACGATCCTAGACACAGAAGGTTTTTTACCCTAATGCAGAGAATGATATTGGGTGAAAAAAATGATGAATTCATTAAAAATGATCTGTTTATACCCAATGCAAATTAGAACTATAAGGCTTGGTTCAAAATTGTGCAATGTGGGAACCCTGCGAATCCACTGCGGGTTCCCACACTGCCCTATGTGAACTGCTGGGAGTGTCAATACAAAGTTAATTACACCCCCAGATTGGTTCGCATATCGTAGTGCAAGCTGTCAATTCGGACAGGAATCGGATCGCATGGGTGTTCACACCCACGCGATCCGATTCTGGTGCAGACCAAAAAAAGGTTCCTGCATGACTATGGCCCAAATGTGATGCAAATTCAGCCATACAATATGTATGGCTGAGTTTGCATCGCACAGACATCGCATGTGATTTGCACAGCAGTGGGGTGCAAATCACATGCAATGTCTGACATCAAATCAATGTGAACTGAGCCTGAAAGTGTCATGCTTTAATGTACTTAGAAAAAAAAAATGTATACGTGGTATACATCTATGATAGGAGTACTGTACTTTATTTTCTTAGTGACATAACTTCCTAAACATTTTTTAGTGGACAAAATTGAATGCATAAAAAAAATACATACAGCAAGTCACACTGAGTGTATATTTTATGACTTCCATAGCTCATTAGGACACTTCCTGCATCCATGCTGGGTGAAGAATGGGGAGTTCCTACTACTGCATAATATTGTAAGCACTCACAATGCGGGTGGAACGCACAGTAATAAGAATTATTATGAGAAGGTCATGTTGACAAAAGGGGGTCAAAGAAAAGTCATAATCCAATATAAAACAGACCCAGGAAAAAAATCATGCTATTTACTTCAGCTATATTTTCTGAGAATAATTTTTTTTATGATGCCATTTTCATGGGTCAATTCTCTTCTGAAAAACTCCAGTGGTGGTGTGTATGTTCACTGACTAGCAGTGTTTTTTAAATGAATGAGCAACCAGCTTTATTTTTTAAATTTGCCCATCAACACACAAAAACATCTCAAGATCTGATGCTGTATTGTCATTACATCAAAGAGTCAGTCCACTTAAAAGTGATATTTTAAATACAGGCGGGGCCTGGTAGGCTGGATAACACACCACCCTCTTACCTGCCTCACAGTGACGGCTGGTGAAGTTTAAGGATGGGGGGGCGCCAGGCCCCGCCCTTCATTTTTGACCCATCCCACTTCTAATAAGCCCCACCCCTTTATAGAATCCACCCACTCCATCCCCTGCATTCCACATATTGTGTCAGGTGTACACAGCTCAGCATCACAGGACACAGTATATAGCTCAGTATCACAGGACACAGTATACAGATCAGCATCACAGGACACAGTATACAGCTCAGCATCACAGGACACAGTATACAGCTCAGCTTCACAGGACACAGTATATAGCCCCAGCATCACAGGACACAGTATACAGCCCCAGCATCACAGGACACAGTATACAGCTCAGCATCACAGGTGGGGTATATAGCAGCCAGTATCACAGGTGGGGTAAATTGCAGCCAATATCACAGATGGGGTAAATTGCAGCCAATATCACGGGTGGGGCACTTTGCAGCCAGTATCACAGGTGGGGGCACTTTGCAGCCAGTATCACAGGTGGGTGCACTTTGCAGCCAATACCACAGGTGGGGGCACTTTGCAGCCAATACCACAGGTGGGGGCACTTTGCAGCCAGTATCACAGGTGGGGGCACTTTGCAGCCAGTATCACAGTTGGGGGCACTTTGCAGGCAGTATCACAGGTGGGCGTAAATTGCAGCCAATACTACAGGCAGGGGCACTTTGCAGCCAGTATCACAGGTGGGGGCACTTTGCAGGCAGTATCACAGGTGGGGGCACTTTGCAGGCAGTATAACAGGTGGGGGCACTTTGCAGGCAGTATCACAGGTGGGGGCACTTTGCAGGTAGTATCACAGGTAGGGGCACTTTGCAGCCAGTATCACAGGTGGGGGCACTTTGCAGGCAGTATCACATACAGATGGGGGCACTTTGCAGGCAGTATCACAGGTGGGGTATATTGCAGAGACCCCCCCCCCGAAGTCGGGTCAAGTCCCGCACTTACCCCATCCAATAGGCATGCAGGCAGGAGTGTTACAGGGTTCGGCATACGGACAAATGGGCTGTCAGTCTGCAGAGATTGGCATGCGGAGGGCGGCTGTCCCATCAGCTGGTTGGTCACTAGTCAGGGTCTCTGTGGGAGCGGGAGTCACATCCACCGCCACAGTAACCCGCTCACCGCATCCAATCACACTGAGCCACAGGCTCAGGGCAGCCAATCAGACTATGTGTGTGCGCCTGTTCAGCGCACACACATAGTCTTTAATGGCTGACCAATAGGCTCACTACTTGGCTGACTACTAAGGTGACAGCCAGCGGTGCCTCCTGTAGGGGCCGGGCTGACTTTTTTTTTTTTTTTAGCCAGTGGGGAGGCAGTGCCCAAGCGCCCCTTATACACCAGCCACCCCTGCTGCCTCACATATTCCATCATAAAAATCTTCTACCACCATAATTCCCAACTGTCCACTTTGGACATTTGGGTGTTCTTACATGTTCCAGCACTTTGTTATACTACATAAAATAAATTAAAACAATCCTATATGTAGCATGATGTATGTGGCACGAGTGAGGTCTAAGGTACTGAGGCCATCCTGCTTTGATTTCATAAAAAAGTTAAGGCGTTGGCAGACCTTCTTCACTATCCTGGCCGTATCGGTGATCCAGGTGAGGTTATCAGAAATGTGCATCCTCAGATATCAAAAACATGAACAGTGGTGGCCGCTCTATTAGAGCCACAGCCTCCTAATCCATGCGCCCGGTCCCTAATCTATATGCGGGGTGCCGGACGCATGGATTTCAATTGGTTTTTCTTTTTTTTTTGAAGCACATGATCTAATTGACTTAAAAAAAGGGTGGGCTCAGAGCACAGAGCACTTCATTAGTGAATTAATATTCGCTTATATCTTCTTGCTTCTCCTCCTGGCCAATCAGGAAGCGGCTCGTCTCAGGACCCACTTCCTGTTCGGCCAGAAGGAGAAGCAAGGCCTGTTTGGCCTGGAGCGAGGGGCAGCCTCCTAAGGTAAAGCTGGACTGACCGCCACCTTTCCGTTCGGGGGGGGGTTGGCGCTTGTGCGAGTGAGGGGGGCAGGTTTGTTTGCCGCCCCTCCCAAAATATTGAGCACCAGCTGCCACTGTACATGAACCCATCCTAACAGCCGCACCCCCAGTGTAGAGGGAAGGGAGAGTGGTGTCTTCCTAAAGCTGACCATACACGCAAAGATTTGGGGGAATCCAGATATTCCTCCATCTTTCATTGTTCGCTATTGTATTCTGATAGCCAGCAACCGCAGCTGTCAGAATACACAAGTAGTTACCGCAGCTAATTGGACGCAGTCATTGTTCAGCTAACTTTTTTCTACCTGGCTCTTTCAATTTTGTTCTATCAAAGTTTGTCAAGCTGGGGAACGTCGGCAGAACCACCCATAGCTCAAATTTCAATATTCGAGCCATATATGGTCAGCTTTAAAGACATCCCTACCTGCACCTGGTGTTGTACACCTGAATAAGTTGTGCATTCATCATATATTTTGATTGCATCATTTGTTGTCCTGTACACACAGTCTACAGTAGAGTAACTCTTCACATTCTGGTGTCAGCAGTTTTCCTTGTTTGTTCATGAAGCATGTGGCATGACACTAAATGCATGACCTCTGTCTGTAGTCTAAGAACTGGCACATTCTGTGAAAAAACTACACATCTCACAATCCCTGGGTCTTTTGGTCTAGTGTTCTGTAGTTGCAGCAATTAGATTTAGTGCTCTGCAGGCAAAAGCTAAATAGTAATTATATCTCATACAGACACAAAAGAGCAAGGCAATTAACCGAGAGCTTTCCATGCAGTCTTTCACCTCATTAGAACTCCCACATGTGAGATGCAACACAAAAGAAATGGCAAGACATGTATGTGATGCTGCATGACCCAGAAAAAGAAGTTGCCTGTCCCCTTTATCGAATAGGGACTAGATTGATTAATGAATACATGGACAAAGTTTGATCGCTCAGCAATGACACTACAAAATGCTGTAACAATATGTGAGCCCATTATTACAAGGTACAGCAGATAAACAGCACCGGCAATATAACCATACTAATATCTAGTTAAAACAAAAAAACATTTGAAAGTGTACAATGGCTCAATGATTACAAAATTATTACAAAATGTTTATAATTTGCATATGAGTGAGCTGACTGCATGATTTGCATTAGCTCCAATGGCTCATCCATATGCAAACCCCCTGCGACTTTTTCAGAAGGAAAGCCGAAAGAAGCTCTTCCTTGGCTCTAGTCTCATTGGTTTGCTGATGGTGAGGATTTCCTGCTGCATCTCACCAATGTATCTGGATAATAAACTTAATGGGGGTATACGGTCTGCACTGGTGAGTGTATGTAGTGCTGGAGAGGGAGGAGGTCTGTAATGGAGGAGTGGTCTGTACTGGTTGGAAGGGCAGGAGGGTCCACCCTGATTGGGAGAGACGGAATGTGTTTCGGAGGGGTGGCTTTACTGGAGGGGGAGGTCTGTACTTGTGAAAATAAGTAAATATGCACTCACATTCTCTACAGCAGATGGCAACCTTCCAGGTGGTCAATGGTGAGCAAACCCCTCTGGGTGGATGTGATGTAAGGAGCTTGGAACCAGGAAGTTAAGCAAGGAAACACCAGGAAGAGCCAACAGAAGCAGCAGACTGTCTGTGTATATCACATGGATGAGAACCACTGTGGACAGTAAGGAAGTGTAGGCCCACAAGATGTCCGTGATAATGTCATGTGACATAAATGTGCGTGGTTATGTGTTTTCAGGGCATGGCCCCTTTATTAAACCTCGGGGGTTGGCTCTTCCTGGTATTTCCCTGGTTAACTTCCTGGTTCCAAGCACTTTTACATCACATCCACCCAGAGGGGATTGCTCTCCATTGACTATCTGGAAGGTTGCCATCTGTTGTCTATCTTGTAAATGTGAGCGCATATTTATTGTCTTTTCGTTTCACAAATATGTTTTAATGAATGCTAAATTTAGGTAGTGATGCTGTTCTCTCCTTCTTTTTGTTTTTTACCTGTTTTGCTGGTGGCACCCTCCCCAGATCCTGCTTGGAAGAGAGACTGCTGACGCTGCCATAATGTAAACTTCATGCCACAGTGATTTTATATGGACTTTTCTTAAGGACTAAAACGACTCTTTATTTTTAAGTTGTTTATCATTCCATACCTATTGTTGTTTTTGGCAGTTGCACTAGTGCCCCCCTTTTCTTGTGCCTGGGTACGTTTAGGGTGTTCATGCTCTTTTAAACCCTTATTTAGTTACCATCCATAATGCAGCCTATACATGCAGTAATGCTCAGGCCATGTTAACCAATTCTGATCAAATAAATGTATCACAGTAATCTACCAACAGTCTTGATTGTTTCTAAAACAATATTGATCATTGGTTTCCTTGATCTCTTTGGATATTTTTGAAATTGAAAGTTGTTTGAAAGTTGTTGAAATGTCCCAGAAATTGCTGTGTATATGGCCAGCATAAGGGAGGCCATACACGTGCAAATATCTAACCAACAGTGACAGGTGGTGGGACATCTGCCACTCATGTACTGACAGAAAGTATAGAAAGTTCTTTATGCTTAAAATAAATGTTCTGTTTCGACATTTCTCTGCTTTTTTCTGATCATGTACTACTTTCATGTACCACTTTATAATGTCAGCTGTTGGGATGTACCCCCTTGTACGTGTCATAAAACAACAAATGTTACAAAATGTGTTACAAAGAACTAGAAAAACCTCATTTTCAATTTAGACCTGCTAATTTACTACATATATTCAATGCAGATTTACTGCATATACTGAGTGAAGATTCACACAATGTCCCCAATTGCATTTGCTTTCTCCCAGTCAGGTTCATACATTTGGCTGAGGGTACTGGGATTAGGCAGGAGATTGTACCTGGCCTGGCTTCTTCAAATATTTTATAATCAGGCATGCAGAGAGTAATGTCTTCTCCAATGGCTCCCCACACAATAACCCTCACTGTAGCTCTAACACTATTTATAATCCACCCAGTAACCCTTACAATAACTTACCCTGTAATGCTCACATTCATTTATTATAAAACCCTTCCATTAACCTACACTGTAACTCTCACTCTAACGTTATATGTAAACCTCATATGAACCCACCTGTATCCCTTACACCTGCCCTGTGACCTTCACACCAACACAACTTTTGACCATCACACTAAGCCTCCATTCATACTTAGTAAGCGCCTATAGAATTGCTTATAAAGGCATTTTTTTTCCATTTTTTTGCACACGTATAAGTATATTTTTTGGAAGTGGTTTTAAGCAATTGTGTATGCAAGCTCTTGGGTGTGAGGGTAAGAACAGAGGAGAACAGTTGTTCAGATGCAAAAATGCTCAAAAACACTTTTATTGTGTGCTTAAAGACGTTATATCCCCCGCTTTGTCATTTTTACCTACAAGTAAGCCTATAATAAGGCTTACCTGTAGGTAAAATTAATATCTCCTAAACTTGCACAGTTTAGGAGATATTCACCCTGCATGCAGCCGCTGATATCAGTGGTGCATGTGCAATGAAGGTCCGGCGAAGGTCTGGCGGATGGTGCTGGAACTTGCCGGAACGGAGTGACGTCATCGTGGCTCTGGCCACTCACAGCACCGGAGCCCATGACCCCATAAGAAATGGCGAGGCAACATGTCAGCCCTCTCAGCGCTGACCGGGTCAGGCTGCGGGGGCCTCGTTCTAAGGTAAGTATTTCATAATGTGCTAGTATGCGATGCAATACATTCTAGCACATTATGCCATTGCCTTGCAGTTTTCTTTTTCTTTTTTTTTCAGTTTACTACTGCTTTAAGGCACTTCCATTGAATTTATGGAGACAAAAATGCATGCATAGGCTCCAAAAATCTCATGTAACTTTTCGAGCATCAGGCTTAGACTATTCCTGTTCCTTCTGTATTGAACTGTATTGTAATTGTACTGTGACCCTTTTTTATTGTAAAGCGCTGCGCAAACTGTTGGCGCTATATAAATCCTGTATAATAACAATATAATAATAATAGACTGTCTCAGCTTAGAGATGTTAATAGCCTGTATTGAAAAGAATGCAATTCCTATTGCTGAGCATTGTCATATGTAGCTCAGATGTGAATGGGGGCTAGCTCATCCTGTAACTTTCACACCAACCCACCTTGTAACTGTCACACCAACTTAGTAGAAATACAAAGCAACAATCACTTCCAGCGCTGAAGAGATCTGTTGTGGTTTTAAATGGCAACAAGGACATCAATAATCACAAATGCCAGGCGGATGCTGCCCTCCTCAGATGGGGTGATCCGATAGAGACTACAAAACAAAAGGAAGGCGTGCACACCTAGTGCATTGCCAGACACATTTAATGAGTGTTTGTAAAATAAAAGTGGATACTCACAAGAGTGGCGACCCACAGTGGACCATAAAGTTGCACAATGACAATAGTGTGGACACAACGCAGGTATAGGCTGACGCATTTCGGGGGCATACCCCCTCTTTAGAGCCACGCTAGTCTGGGCGCCGGTGCCCAGTGCTTAAAGAGGAAGTAAACCCAGATCAGGTTTGCTTCCTCTACATTCCCCTGCAAAGTAGATGCATAATGGGCTACTATGCATCGCATAGTAGCTCATTATGTGCCACTTACCTGCAAACTAAGCCAGCATCGTCCAGCGCTGTCCTCTGTGCTGGCAGCGTCCATCTTCTGCCCCTCTTCCTTCCGGGGCCACGATCTCTGGCTCTGTGACTGGCTGGAGTCAGGTAACGTAAGAGCCGCCAGTCACGCCACGATCACAGTGAAGAAACGGCACGTAGGCCGTTTCTTCACTGCACATGTGCCAAAATGACGATCTTCTACACTACATATCTCCTGAACTGTGCAGGCTTGGCAGATATGCAGGGCACCTACAGGTAAGCCCTATTATAGGCTTACCTGTAGGTTAAAGTGGTTGTCCCGAGTTGACAACCACTTCAAGCACTAACTAGGTGTGCATGCCTTCCTTTTGTTTTGTTTTGTTGTCACACCAACTTATCCTATAATGCCAAGATAAACCCACTCTGTAACCATCATATTAACACTCCTTGTAACAGACCAGATATTCAATATATTATGTGTTTCATGAGAGCTAGTAGTTGATTTACTAAAGGCAAATAGACTGTTCACTATGCAGTGGAATTTTCCCCAGAGATTGGCGAATGTGGTGAAATTTCACTTTTCAAAGAATACCCAAGAAAAATAAAAAAGCATTTTTGCTTGCACATGATTGGATGATGGAAGTCAGCAGAGCTTCATCTCATTCACTTAGCTCTGGGGAAAATTTCCTTGCACAATGCAACTTTCCTTGCAAACTGAACAGTCTATTTGCCTTTAGGAAATGATGCCCCGATTGTTTAAGGGACTGTCTGAGTGTTTTCGTTCAAAAAGTAGACTGGTTTATCAAAGGTGGGCAGGATTTGCCAGATCGAGGGATGGGCTTAAGATGTCTTTTTTGACCTTTGGAAATGTATATACTGTATTTGCTCCTCCAGTTTTTCAGTATATATATTCTATCACAATACAGCAGCTGCTTTAATGTGAACCCATATTGTGCAGAGGTTATGAGGCTCCATAAAATGTAATTTAATTGTATCTGCACACTCTCAGGGACAGGATTCCTGAACATTCTCCCCATGGAGGAAAATGCGAGACACAGAGCTTGAAAAGCCAGTGACTGCAAACTACTGATAGCATTTAGTGCACAACGACATCTGTCACACTTCTCCTTCTCAATTTCATTTTCTTTTGATTCTTCTTCCAGAGAATTATTTGGCCACTTGACTCTCTTTTTCTGCAGTCAGCTGACTTTCACATTGCTTTATTCACACGGGAAAGGCTTCAAATAGGTCAAGAATTCTTTGTATTTCCATACTTAAAGTTTGGCAAATAAAGGTAAAACTTTGTCTATATACCTAGATACTCCTATATACTATATTGCCAAAAGTATTGGGACACCTGCCTTTACACGCACATGAACTTTAATGGCATCCCAATCTTAGCCCTTAGGGTTCAATATGGAGTCGGCCCACTCTTGCAGCTATAACAGCTTCAACTGTTCATGACTGTGCACCAGTACACAAAGCAAGGTCCATAAAGACATGGATGATCGAATTTGGGGTGGTGGAACTTGACTGGCCTGCACAGAGTCCTGACCTCAACCCCCATAGAACACCTTTGGGATGAATTAGAGCATAGCCTTCTCGTCCACATCAGTGCCTGACCTCACCAATGCACTTCTGGAAGAATGATCAAACATTCCCATAGACAAACTCCTAAACCTTGTGGACAGCCTTCCCAGAAGAGTTGAAGCTGTTATAGCTGCAAAGGGTGGGCCGACTCAATATTGAACCCTACAGACAAAGACTGGGATGCCATTAAAGTTCATGTGCATGTAAAGGCAGGCACCCCAATACTTTTGGTAATATAGTGTAGTTTATATAGTGGTGGAAAGTGCCACATCCACGAATAATTAGAAATCATGAAAGGAGAAAAGCTTGGAACTTGAGGCACCACACAACGTGAGTATAAGATCTTAAAAATAATTGATATTTCTATATCAATTAAAATAGCTTCTTTTAAATAAAAATCCCCATTTGAATTAATGGGATATCCTTATGTTTCTGCTGGAAATTACAACAATAAACCATCTGCATTATTTCTAAACATCCTCGTCTATCTTTGCCCAGCTATCATATCATGTGTCCATGAAATTTTGTATTACACTCCCGCCAGACAGTTTGAAAATCCAACCTATCTGCTAGGGTTTCTGCGAGACAATATGAAAAAAAGCAACAGCATTATGCATTGTTAACATGGCCACAATGGGGGTGAGATATTAAGGGGTTTTGGTCAGATAACGCTCATCTTTTTCACTTAAAAGCTGAAGGCACCGTTCTGATATGTCAGCCTTCACTCGTCAATATGCTACCCCTTGGCTTTGGACCCAGCCTATTTCGGAAACCATATACGTCAGAACTATTATATGTAGAGGAATAGGATAGAAGCAGAGATGTGTAAAAATAAAACAATATGCAGACATACATATATTGTGTTCCCATCTGCAGCCACATCCTCCAGAATGCAGACCTGTGCGTTGTTTACAGTATGTTGGAAATAACAGCAATGGCCTCGGTCAACCCCAATGACTAAAAATTCGAAGGAGCCAGGCATAACATTTTGAGCCAAGCAGCAGTTGAATCTAGTCAGATGCAGCCACTGTTCAAGTATTCTGATAGCTGTGGGTTCCAGCAGTCAATACGATAGTCAGCAATAGAGATTCATCAAGATTTCTCTCATTCAGCCCACAGAACTAAACAAGACTGGGGTTTATTTACTAAAACTGGAGAGTGCAAAATCTGGTTCAGCTCTGCATAGAAACCAATCAGCTTCCAGTTTTTTTTTTTTATCAAAGCTTAATTGCTGAAGCTGATTGGGTTCTATGCAGAGCTGCACCAGATTTTGCACTCTCCAGTTTTAGTAAACCAACCCCCTTGGGTAGTATGGCCAACTTATCCCTCATCTCCTTTCCCTTGGGAGGTCATAGTCGGTGCACAAAGCTGGCCCAACCACTTCAAAATTTTTTTCGGAAATTGCATTTTTAATATTTGCTCTCTATGATAAAAGTTAGGCTAGTTATAAGAGACGATTACAGTTGCAAGAAAAAGTATGTGGACCCTTTGGAATGATATGGATTTCTGCACAAATTGGTCATAAAATGTGATATGATCTTCATCTAAGTCACAACAACAGACAATCACAGTCTGCTTAAACTAATAACACACAAATAATGAAATGCTACCATGTTTTTATTGAACACACCATGTGAACATTCACAGTGCAGGTGGAAAAAGTATGTGAACCCCTAGACTAATGACATCTCCAAGAGCTAATTGGAGTGAGGTGTCAGCCAACTGGAATCCAATCAATGAGATGAGATTGGAGGTGTTGGTTATAGCTACCCTGCCCTATAAAAAACACACACCGGTTCTGGGTTTGCTTTTCACAAGAAGCATTGCCTGATGTGAATGATGCCTCGCACAAAAGAGCTCTCAGAAGACCTACGATTAAGAATTGTTGACTTGCATAAAGCTGGAAAGGGTTATAAAAGTATCTCCAAAAACCTTGCTGTTCATCAGTCCACGGTAAGACAAATTGTCTATGAATGGAGAAAGTTCAGCACTGCTGCTACTCTCCCTAGGAGTGGCCGTCCTGTAAAGATGACTGCAAGAGCACAGCGCAGACTGCTCAATGAGGTGAAGAAGAATCCTAGAGTGTCAGCTAGTGTCAGTATATTATGTAATGTAAACAATTTACAGGAAATTGGAGATATCATATATTTATATGTGAAGACCTTTCCAGTTTATTTTATGTTGTTTTCAAGCAATACAAAGTGCCAACACCAACACTTTGCAATATATAGCCAAAGGCCCATACACACAGTTCGATTGTTGGCCAACAGCGGTCGTCCAACAGCCTGTTGGCCGATAATCCGATCGTGTGTACGCATGATTCTACAGCCAATTTCCAATTGTCGTCCAACAGAAGTTGGTCGACGAGACTAGAAAACATGTGTTGGCCTACAAGGGATTGGCCGATTGTTGGCTCGTGTGTACAGAAGTTGGCCAACAAAAAGTTGGAAGTGCAAACACGCATGCTCGGAATCCAGGAAGTGTTCGGTCGTGTAACCTGTGTTCATAATTCACAAATCACATTCACCTGAACTTCCTCTTTACACGCTCGTAACACGTCACTACGTTCGGCTTTATTGGCCGATTACTTGATTCATGTCATTACGCTAGACAAAAACCGCCATCGCCCAATTTGGACAAAAGTTGGACGTTCGATTGGCCAACAATCTGTGCGTGTGCACAAGGCTTAAAAAAAAGAATGTTACACAAAGTGTTCCATGGATGGCTAATTTAGAATGGTGTGTTTTATTTAAGAGCCGTTATGTGGCTTGTGTAGGGCTTTATAATAGTTCTGTGCAAACAATGTTTTTAGAGAGGCTTGGCAAACATGGAGGACAACAATATAACATTATGGCTGCACTGAGGTCAAAGAGCTGTGCATAATGGTGTCAATTTGAATTCAGAAACATGAAGGATAAATATTAAGTTATCCAGTTTACAAAGTAAAGCCTTGAGAAAATATGAAGTCTGCACTGAAGCTAATCGTTGGCCAAATCTTTTAATTGTTGTTATCCTTGGAAAACATTCCAATAAAAAAGTACAATGAAGCCAAAAGTACCTCATATTCTATGCTTTATTTTTTAAACTGGAGTCTACATCCAGATATCCAGATATAGGCGTTCTTCTAGATCTCCTTCAGGAAACTCTTCATTGCAGTAGCTGTGGCCTACCTGCACTCAGGAATTTGTTAGTGTCACAAATGTAATGTTGTTGGAAAGATAATAAGTTAGTATGGCTATTTGAAATGCAACATACACTTAGCTGTACACCTGTTCAATTGCTTGGTAACACAAATTGCTAATCAGCCAATCACTTGTCACCAACTTAATGCATTTAGGCATCTAGACGTGGTGAAAACGACTTGCCGGAGTTCAAACTGAGAATCAGAATGGGGAAGTAAGGGGATTTAAGTGACTTTGAATGTGGCATGGTTGTTGGTGCCAGATGGGCTGGTCTGAGTATTTCAAAAAAAATTTGATCTACTGGGACTTTCATGCACAACAATCTCTAGGGTTTACAGAGAATGGTCTGAAAAAGTGAAAATATCCAGTGAGCGGAAGTTGTGCGGCTGAAAATGCCTTGTTGATGTCAGAGGTCAGAGGAGAATGGGCAGGCTGGATCCAGATAGAAAGGCAACAGTTAACTCAAATAACCACTCATTACAACCAAGGTATGCAGAATTTCAACTCTGAACGCACAACACCTTGAACTTTGAAGCAAATGGGCTACAGCAGCAGAAGACCCCACTGGGTGCTGCTCCTGTCAGCTAAGAACTGAAAACTGAGGTTACAATTTACACAGGCTCACTAAATTTGGACAATAGAGTATTGGAAAAACATTGCCTGGTCTGATGAACCTTGATTCCAGCTGCGACATTCACATGGTGGGGTCAGAATTCGGTGTAAACAACATGAAAGTATGGATCCATGCTGCCTTGTATCAACGGTTCAGGCTGGTGGTGTACTGGTGTGGGGGATATTTTCTTGGCACACTTTGGGTCCCTTAGTACCAACTGAGCTTCGTTTAAATGTCACGGCCTACCTGAGTATTGTTGCTGACCATGTCCATCCCTTAATGACTACAGTGTACCCATCTTCTGATGGCTTCTTCCAGCAGGATAATGCACCAAAGCAGATTTTGATATTAAAATAAAATGTGTCAACTGACATTGTTGCATAGTTAACTTGGTTGAAAAATGACATAAGTCTATCTAGTTCAACCAATAGAAAAAAAATTGAATAAATAAAAAAACGACCATATTGAATCCTATGCCCACAGTTGATCCAGAGGAAGATAAGAAAACTCTATATAGCTATACGTTAGTTATAAAGTTATAAAAAACACAGTAGGAGGTTGTTAGATGATATAATGGAATATTATCATATCATAACAGAAAGTTATAGATCCATTAATGTACTATAAGAGCAAAAGTCTATTACATGATATATTAAAAAGTATTTCAGTAGAAGTGAACACAGTTGGGCTATATAATAATATAAAAGGTATAGAGTGTAATTAAATTGAAGTCTGTAAGCATGTAATAAATGTTTTAAAAAATCCTTGGAAATAAAAGAGTTTATTAGGTGACACGATATTAAAATAGTCACACTGAGATCTGGAGATCAGAGATAATCACCGAAAAGTGTGCTACATTTCATGACTAGCTGGCAGCTGTTATTGACTTCCACAGTTTTAAAGGTTTGTACCTACAAATGTCCTTGGTGCGGAACCATAAAATCTCACACATTAAAGATAAATGGTTAGGCAGCAGTAACCAATATTTCACAATTAAGTTCTAAAGTTGACCTGGTAACTTGTAATAAAAAATTCTATCTAGAAGAAACCTGTAAAGGAAGAAGCTTAACCATGGGCAGCAAGTGAAACCTATTTTCCTCTCTTGCAGAGCTAGGAGCCCCAATGCTACTTGATACTACAGGGTGTGTTGGATAGCCTGTTACTCCTGAGCACTGCCACTATATCACTACAGCCCACAGTAATGATACAGCGGTTGGCATACGCCACCCGACCATCCAGGAGAGGACACGTTATCCGTGTAGTGGTGCTCCAAATCTCTGCAAGAAAGATTTCAGTGACAGGGTGCTTTCTAGATAACCAAACCCAACCCCTCATCACACTTATTTCCCTGCACTCCTTTACTACTACATTCACCTGCCTGAGCCCCATGAGATATCTGGATATGGGGAAGCATGTTACTCCCCCCCCTCCTTTTCATGATGCGTCACATATGTATGGGGAGAGGCACTGAGTCATGCCCAGGACTTTTCTCAGGACTCATGTAGGTGAAGAGAATGAAGGGGGAGCATAGGGAACATAGGTTTACACTGTGCTAGTAAACACTTCAGCTATCAAAGTAGAATTAAAGGCAATTTATTTCACCTCACCTCACAGAGTAAGGGATTATAACCCCATCCATTTTTTTCCGCCATCGATGTCCCATTGCAGATATCTCTCTTCACTTCCTGCCCTACTGCCAAAACAGGAAGTGAGAGGAAATCCATCAGAAGTCACCAGAACTGGAGGATTGCCGTTCTATTCCTATTCTGGTGACAACCCAAAATTTTGATTTTCTTTCACCTTTATTCTTAGTTACAATGGTAAACAGGACAAACAGAGAGGGTGAATCTCCCAGTCAGACAGCACTAAAAACTTGAGAGGAGATCTAATCCCTCCACTCTATCCAGAACTAAGAATAAAAAAGTTTTGCCTTTAGTTATACTTTAAGCAAAACTGTTATTTTGCCCTGAATAAGAAAGTTTTTTTTTTAAAGCCATTCATCCAGATGGTTTAACATCCAAATCCAGCCACTCTTGTGACATGAGAATTCCCTTTAAGTTTCTCAGGCCATTGATAACAATAAGGCACTTGAAAATTCCAGTTTATTACAAAAGGTGCAGTAGCATTTGTATACTGATAAAAATGTGCTCTTTCATGGACTTCTGAAAACTTTAAAATGCCCTAATGGTGCTTATGTGTAGTAATTTGACAATACTGTATAAACAGAGCATTACAAAAAATATTCACCCCATTTCCATATGTTGTACTGTACAACCTGGAGTTAAAATAAACCTTTCACAAAAGTGAGCAATTCAAACTGAGCATTAGGTAAAAAATGGTAAACTGGTAAATTCAAAGATGTAGGCAGCTTAAGTTATAAGCAAATCTTTATAGGATAACTCCACTTTCGTGGGGGGAAAAAAATAGCAAATAAAGAAAAAAAAATATAGTGTGTACAATTGCGATACAAGTCATATTGTAATTGAATGTTATTAAAAATCACCTTTTCTTTTCAATCTGCAGCCGCTGTAATTTTCTATAAATGCAATGCAATATGGCTATCTGGAGGTGTTCTGTACACAGAATGTGTACTGACCACCCCCCCCAGAAACATCATTTCCTGCTTGTGTGATTGGCTTACTGATTTTCCCAGAAGTCTGCACTAAGATAAAAGTTAGATTTCAGGCATCCCCTGCAACAAAAATTTCATTTTTGGTGAGATACTTCCAATAGGAACATGTCTAAAGGGATGCAGACCCAGCAGATTTCCTCATTAGTGCTCTGCAGCTGCACACCTGATAGATAATTATGAAACCACTTCCATTAGACCTACTCGGGACAGAGGAACAAACGGATTCCTTCAGAATAACAAAAGGTAGGACTCTGCAACAAAGGTTGTTATAATCCTTGTACATAGATCTCAACAAAAGTGGAGTTACGCTTTAAAAATTCTGGTTTAAAAAGTTCTATTCAAGTTTGTGTTCTTAACTCAAACGTGACCTTCTATTGCTCCTTTTTTTTGCTGCTGTGCTTCAACTGCCTGTTGAAGGGTGGCTACATTTTTAACCAAATGGTCCCACTGTATGCAGGAAGGTAGCCACCCTCCCTTGCTCGCTCCCAAGATGTACTGAGGATTATGCACTAGGGACATTTATGTTAAATAACTGTTTTGAAGTTTAGATACACTTTAATCAAAGGATTTTAGGGTGACAGAGGGTCATTGGATGTTCAGAGAAGACAGAGGATTCCCAATTGCGCTACTGTACACATCTAGATGGAGCTATTGAAAGTGCATTTCCCTCAGGCACTCTGGGTTTTTTCCAGCAGTGTGGTCAGGTGGCGATATAGGGAAGCACAGTAAATAAATACAATTTTCTAAGCCCTTGAACAAGTTGAATGGCTGTATAATTTTGCTGATGGAAGTGTATGTAATACAGCAGAAGCAGAAGGGACTGCTTTTTCTATTTGTGGGATCTGATTATCTCCTCTAGTGAGTCAGAGAACAGAGTTGTCAACCCAGCTCCTTATCTTCATCTGCTTTTAGTGTACAAAAGGCCTGGTTATTTCTTATTTTTCCCAGTTATAATTAGAGATGTTAAATGTTACATAATAAGATAACAGATGGAGGCCATAAATGAGCTAACAAATGAATAAATAAATTAATTAATGACTTGCCGCCTGCACTGCTTAAATGAGCTTGTGGCATTAGCGCGTGAATGGAACGCTTTGTTTCGAATATTCGATATAAGAAGACACATTAGCAAGTCTTAATACATTCTACCTGCCTCTCTGAACAGCATATGACATTGGCATTCAAATGAGTGCTAGGCTAACGTACATTAAAGCAGCATTTTTATTACATACAAGATGTCACAGAATCAAAGTATTAAACAGTCACTTGGAATGATCATGTAAAGGAATAATCTTCCAAGCTTTATATCTAAAAATGCCACATAGATCACCTCATTACAGTAAATAAAAAAAAATTAAAATTAGAACAAAAATAACCTTTGGGAAAACAAATTACTATGGTTGAACTTTATGGATTGGTGTTTCTATTCAGCCTTATCAACTTATATGTAACTATGGTACCGATACCTCTAACTGCCATTCACACATGCACCTATATATTTTTTGACTTTGTAGATAACATAGATAATCCTAAATACAGCTTAACACGGAACCCCTGGAACACAGCTAAATACACAGATAAAATTATTATCACAAAGCTGTTGCAACTGACAAAAGATTTGTATTGATATCCATGCAGTCCTGAAATAAACATAGCTCTGCCACACAGCACAGTCCTGGTTGACAGAGCAGAATACCCAATTTTTGGAATTAAATAAGAATGTCACTCTCCCCTTTATATTTTTTTTTCGATCCCCTCTAACCTTAACACCTGATCATTTTCAAAAAGCACTCACACAACCAGCAAATTCAGCATTGTCTGGTGTATCCTGCTGCTCCGCCACCACGCGCCGGGTCCCACGCTGTCATTTTCTATACAGACTCCATCAGTGGCCAACAGTCTCTTCCTGACTCCTGCATCGCACCCCCTGATGACATGTCCCCTGCACATGTGCAGTGCACCTGAGATTGAAATGGGTCGTGTGAATATCGCAAGAACATGGGTGTCCGCAGAACTTTTTCCGGGGGGGGCATAATTTTAAGGTCACCCATGCTCTGCCCCTTTTCGACAATGTCATGAATGGGAGGGGCTTAGTCATTATCACTTAAAGCGCAGACATGCAAAGGTTTGAGAAACCTCACTGTGCCCATCAATTGCAGTCTCACTGTGCCTATCAATTTTCAGCCTCACTGTGCCCATCAATTGCCGCGTCACTTTGCCCATCGATTGCAGCATCACTGTGCCCATCAATTGCAGTCTCACTGTGCCAATCATATACAGCCTTACTGCGTCTATCAATTGCAGCGTCACTTTGCCCATCAATTGCAGCATTACTGTGCCTATCATATGCAGCCTCACTGTGCCCATCGAATGCAGCCTCACTGTGCCCATCAAATGCAGCCTCACTGTGCCCATCAAATGTAGCCTCACTGTGCCCATCAATTGCAGCGTCACTGTGCACACAATATGCAGCCTCACTGTGCCCATCAAATGTGGCCTCACTGTGCCCATCAAATGTGGCCTCACTGTGCCCGTCAAATGCAGCCTATACAGTATGGAGATTTACAGTATGTCTATATAGAAGGGGTGGATGGTATTAGTATATACAGGAAGGAAGGTGGGTGTATATAGCTGTATAAGGGACAGATTATGTATATCTGCAGTCAGTGATGATGGAGGAAGGTCTCTATAAACAGGAAGGAAGGAGGATATATACAGCTATATATACACCAACCTTTTTTCCTGTTTATAGAGGTCTTCCTCCATCATCACTGACTGTAGATATACATCATCATCTGTTCTGTATACAGCTATATATACACCCACCTTCCTTCCTGTATTCCTCCATCATCACTGACTGCAGATATGCATCATCTGTCCTGTATACAGGACTCGAACGGCTGAGCAGAGCCATCAGATCAGAGAGCAAAGTCAGAAAAAACTCCACGGCGGCCACGGCAGACCCTTGCAGATTACGGGGGGGCACTTGAACCCCCTTGCCCCTACCTGCAGACGCCCATGCCCAAGAAGTTTTATGAAGGGGGGTGGGGCATCATTCTCATGGTACCAAGAAAACCAGAAGAGTGGAGTGGGGACCCTCAAAACAGGTATTTACATTTTTTTCAATATGTGACTGTGTAATAGAAAGGAAAAATAATGAAAGTGCTAAAAGAGGGTCAATGTCCACATAAAGTAACACTTACAGTTCTTGTACCTCCTCCAGCCTGTCACTTTGCTCTCTCTGCCTAACAGTATGCTCCTTGCTAGGAAGATGAGCACTGCACCACAACTGATTGGGTCCTTGTGTTGTTTCTTGTTTCACCAACTTTCACTACAGGTTTTATCTCACATGTTGGTTCAATTCACTCCATAGATCTGTTATATTAATCCCTGTGATATAAAAGTGGCTAACTTCTATCCACCATTGTGAGGTCTAATGAGGCGTCGACTGAGGAGATACAATACATACGAGATATAATATTCTCTATAGGAATTGAATTTTATAATACAAAGTTACTTCATACATTCTAGTGGCTATTTACCCTTTAGCACATCCAAGGTTAGGCAGGTTTAGACAGTATTAAAAATGGCTCAGCTACCATGATACAATAGGATATCCTGCTAATCTGTGCTGCATAAGCATGGAAGCAGTCATCATGATGTACTGGAGGGGAGGGTGAGCACAACATTTTTGAATTGCATACCTGCTACTACCTTATTGCAAGGAATGAAGATAACAATATTGATCAGATATATTTAGTTGTTTTTAAATCTTTTTGTTTTTAAATCATGTTGACCTTAAAGTTGAATCACAGGTATGGTAATTTTTACATAGTAGCAGTGGTCCTGCTTGGAACAATGTAAGTATGTGTGCTCCATATCTATGGGCTCATCCTGGAAGCTGGAAAACTGTGTAGTAGTGGTCTTTAGTGCTGCTAGCCTTCAGATCCTCTGCCGAATGGCTGCACTACTGCTTACTCAACACAGAAGGTCACTAACTAGGCATGGACACCATTCAGAGAACACTTTGCATTTTCTCAATTAATATAAAGTGTTCTCTGATAGGATGTGGTGGAGAGGCAGGGCAATGATATCATGACTCCTGCCTCATCCAATCAGAGACTGCTTTGTATTCATTGCAAAAATGCAGTGTTGCCAAGTGAATAACTTCCTATGTTCACAATGCAGTAGGGCAGCCACTCGGCTTGTGACCCAGAAGGTAACGGTAATCACTGTAATAGCAGTGCTTACTACAGTGTTTTCCAGCTTCCACAGAGATACCACAGATATGGCACATACATATTGTCACTGATCCAAGCTGGACCAATGTATGTAAAAATTGCCATACTTGGAATTCATCTTAAATGTACTTTTGCACAATTACCCTTTTAATGGCTCAACTTTCTGCAGATTGTAATGACATTAAACACCTGGTAGCCAGGGACCATGTCCTTGCCTAGACTGTAAAGTTTCCCAAGGACACTAGAGGTCATTCGGACATGCAGGCATTATCCAAGCACCCTGAACCAACTCAATAGGTCTGTGGTTCCTTAAAGTGTTTCTAAAAGCAGGTCTTTTACCTTAACGCATTCTATGCGTTAGGGCAAAAAACGAAAACCTTCTGGGTGCAGCTACCTCAGCCCCCCTTTATACTTACCTGAGCCCCATCTTGATCCAGCAATGTGTATGAAAGCAGTGGCTCTTCCATGTCTCTCTCTCCTCATTGGCTCATACAGCAGCAGGGCCTGTTGGCTCCTGCTGCTGTAAATCATAGCCAGTGAGCCAATGAGTAGAGAGCAGGGGGTAGGGCCGAGCCCCTCTCTGTGTGTGAATGGACGATGCCCATTCACAAGAGAGTGTTGCTCAGTAGTGCCCCCGTAGCAATTGACTTGCTATTGGGGATACTCAGCAGTGGGGAGGAGCCAGGACCACTGAAAAGAGGACACAAGGGCGCACTGGCCTAGCGCATTATCCTTGATACCTTTATTGTATAAAAGTCATAAAAACATACTCACAGACAAATCTTGTGACAAGCATCAATGTGAAGGAGTGGGTCACATCAGTACGACCGCCTCCCACTGGTAGCTTGGATGGATTGGCTGACGCGTTGCGAGGCCGTAGCCTCTTCCTCAGAGGGGCTCTGAGTATGTTTTTATGACTTTTATACAATAAAGGTATCAAGGATAATGCGCTAGGCCAGTGCGCCCTTGTGTCCTTTTTTCTTGTTTCCCTAGTTTGGGACGACCCCAGTCCAACAGGAGGCAGCAGACCAGCACGTTATCCGATTCCGACACCACATACATCCCCTTCCTCACCACTGCAGATAAGCCACTCTCCTGGAGCGCTGATGAATAGGATTTGTCTTTGCCAGGACCACTGTTAGGGGACCCAAAAAGAAGAGGATCAGGGCTGCTCTGTGTAAAACCATTGCACAGAGCAGGTAAATATAACAGGTTTGTTATTTTATTTAAAAATTACAACCTTTAGAATCACTTTAAACAAGTTGGGTTACCAAAAAAAAAAATTACAACCTTTAGAATCACATTAAACGTGTCGGGTTACCAATGTCGATCAAGCCTAAAAAAGTTGTTGGAGAGGTGCCATAGATTTTAAGAGAAAAAAGGGATCAGACAAAGTTTTCATATAAAAAGGTTCCAAATTTCTGTATACAGAAATGCTCTCACAAAGTACTACCATTTTTTTCACACATCGGGCTGTAATTTTGGAAGTACAGATAAGAAATCAGTGAAAAAAAGTACCAATCGACCCTTCTACAAACACCTTTCATTTCTTTCGATTTATTTATAAATGCATGAGTTTATTCCTACCCTTTACAGACCTGCACCATGCTGTTTACTGCCCAGTTAATCTCAATTCCAGTCATCCATAACAAGCATCTTTTTTTGAAGCCCCTGCTTCAGAAGAAATTCAGACTACAGAATATAAAGTAAGTAATACAGTAGGACTCCTTCCTTGTCTTCAAAGCACACAAAATGCCCTTTAACACAGATTACGTATTGGGATTTGCACAGAGGTAACGATGGTAAGATAACTTCTAAGGCAAGACCTCAGCTGTGCTGTTCCATTCAAAATCATAATTTTAAACTGTTATTAAAAAAACACAAAATTGTCTTTCCCTGATAGAATAGAGCAGCCAGCTGATGAAGCAACTGATAATATCCAGAATAAAGGTAGCAGAGCAAGCATTTAACAGCACTAATATTTCAGTGTCCACTGGAACCAAGTTATATAGTGAATTCAGTTATAAGGAATAATTCTAGTGAAGCTGGCATTTTCCATCAACATGAGGTCAGTTAAGTCTATAATGAACTGGGGGATTGAAAGTCTCTGCTTGTTACAGCTAACACAGTACAGATATCCTTTTTTTTCCGGAAAACATCTCCAACTACCCAACACAGATGTATACACTTATTAAAAATATCAAGAAAAAAATAAAGAAAATGAAAGAAAATTATTCTTAAAATGCAACAATGAATATCTAGTCGAAACAATCAATGCAATACTCCCACTGTCAATTTTAAAAAACGAAAATGCAAAATTGATTTAAGACTAAATGCAAGAACAGCCAAGTCCACGACAATAACTATCTAATTTTGAGAACACTTTTTTGCAGGTTTTCTGTAATTTGTTTGCATAAAACCTTTCTGTCTTTCCACAAGACACCTTGATTTAGTATGTTTTGCTGCATAGAATCCCTGTATTTATAAATCCCATGAGAACAGAATGAGCGGTGATTGTCACAGATTGTGCCACATCCCTATTTCGCATACAAGCAAGAAAGTACCCCTGGGGGTGGGACTTTTAAGGCACTGACAAAGTAAGATATAAAAATATATTAAAATGTATTGGTACATAAACTTAAAGACAAAACATTGATATTAAAATCTGTAGGTTGAACTAATAACACATGGATAGTAAGATTGAACAACAACATTATAAAAACTCCTCAATCCAACATGGCCTGTTTCGTAGTATCCTCCTTCTTCATTGGGATTGTTAGAGGTAGTTATTGTATAAGTATTCCATAGTGTAAATTTTCATATATTCATGCCAATATTAAAAACAACGCAATCTCAGCGGCCTGCATGGTCTCTATCCCATGACCCATAGTAACTTCGCAATGTGCCGGCAATGTGCTGGCTAGGTGAGCCCAAGAGCGTCCAACTGGAGTTGGAGCATGGGTTCAGACTATTCGTACCATGCGTATACTGTTCTGATTGAGATGATTGTTAAGACTCTATACCGCATGACCACATCCAACTCCAGCCTATGAAGGAGGGGACTTTTTGGCACAGGACGGTTCCTAATTTCTGAACTCAGTGTCCCCCAAGGTCTGGGTTTGGCCGCACCACATTCATTCTCTTCCTAGAGGAGACCTCACTATCCCCTCTTCAAGCAAGGTGTATACACACCCATGGGGAAACATTTATTCTTGGACTCACCTAGCTAGCACATTTCCAGCACATTGGGAGATTACTATGGGTCATAGGATGAGACCATGCAGGCCGCTGAGAATGCGTTGTTTTTAAAATTGGAATGAGTATATGAAAAATTACACTATGGAATACTTATATATTAACTTCCTCTAACAATCCCAATGAAGAAGGAGGATACTCTGAAACATGCCATGTTGTACAATCTTACTATCCATGTGTTATTAGTTCTACCTTCATGCCTACAGATTCTAATATCGATGCTTGGTCTTTAAGTTTATGTACCAATAAATTTTGATATATTTTTATATCCTACTTTGTCAGTGCCTTAAAAGTCCCACCACCAGGGGTAACGTTCTTGCTTATATTATGAATCACATGTTTCCTGATTGATAGCTTGGAGCCTGTTCCTTCCACTCCTTGCATCTTAGATTTAGCCCATAACTGAACACGGGGTTGAAGAGAAACACAGTCAACAACCAGAATGATATTTGTTGCTAGTATGATGAGTTTTAGTTTCCCCAACACAGGGAAACAGACACCTGGAGAAATATGTTACTAAGTAAAGCTCAATTTTTTTGTTAAATAGGTCTCTAAAAAGTAAGGTTTAAAATAAAAAAAAATAATAAGTTAAAAATCATTTGGGGCCTCAAGATTACTTAAAAACCTGAAACATATATTTTGAAGCCAGAGACCCTGGGGAATAAAATGGTGGTAGGTCCACTTTTTTATGTCATGTGATATTAACGGTTTATCAAGTGAAAACATTTCAGTAAAAAAAATACACCAAGTTTAACTTTGGGGCACAAAATGAAAATATATGACATTTTTTTTTTTTTTGTAAAATTTAAAAGCTGAGGTTATGCTTAGTAAATAGACACCCAATATGGCAAGCCTGGAAATTGTGTGAGCCCTATAAAATGGCGGCAAAGTTCAGTATTCAGAATTTCCATAGGTAATGTTTTAAAAAGCCTTACAGGTCATTGGTTTAATATTAAAGAATAACGACCCTAAATGTTTGCTCTCATTCCAGCATGCACAGCAATATGGCACAAGTGTAGCGCAACCAACGTTTTTGTACGTAGCCTCCCCCCAATGCATGTGTTTACATTTGTATGTGTGTGTGTATGGGGGGGGGGTCAAGTGCTTTGGTGCAACTTTATTTTCATATTTCTATATTACACAGGACACCAAAAGTCCCCTATGTGATACTGTTTAGTTGTGACAGGTTTATTGAGATATCCTAAGACAATCTTGATATCTCACCTGCCCTCTATTGAAGCTAACAGAGCAGAAATTGCACTCCATTAGTTTCTTCCCCAGCCACAGCGGCCAGGGAAAGTGAGACCCAAACCCAGAAGTAATGTAATGTACCTCACTTACAGGTAGAGAGATCAACAAACAGATGGTCGCTGGTCTCCCTATGCCCAAACCTGCTGGCACCCACCATGGTGGTTGGCAAACATAGCAGGGGGCCCACATGGAAGGGGGGGTTTGAGGGAGTTGTCAAATTTATACACCAGACCTACAGTGGGGTTGATGCTGCACCCTTACCTCCTGAGAGGTGCCCAGTGTGTAAGGAATCTTAACCACTTGCCTACTGGACCCTTTCACCCCCTTCCTGCTCAAGCCAATTTTTTTCTTTTAGCGCTGTCGCACTTTGAATGACAATTGCGCAGTCATGTACCCAAACTAAATTTTTATAGGTTTTTTTCACACAAATAGAGCATTCTTTTGGTGGTATTTAATCACCACTGGGTTTTTTTTATTTTTTGCTAAACAAACTAATATAGACCGATAGTTTTGAAAAAAATACTTTTACATAGTTTGTTATAAAATTTTGCAGAAAGGTAATTTTCCTCCTTCACTGATGTGCACTGATAAGGCTCCACTGATGGGCACTGACAGGCTACACTGATGGGCACTGATGAGGCGGCACTAATAAGCTGCCCTGATGGGCACTGACAAGCTGCACTGATGGGCAGTGATGAGGCGGCACTGATTGACACTGATAGGCGGCACTGATAGGTGACACTGATGAGGAGGCACTGGTAGGCACTGATTGGCAGTGCTGGTGGGCACTAATTGACAGCACTGGTGGGCACTGATTAGCAGCAATGGTGGGCACAGATTGGCCCTGATTATCAGTGTACATGTCCCTTTTACACAAGATGGTTATGGGCTGTCTGCGTGAGGAAAGCAGTGCCGATGACCAGCTTCTGTTTACATCCATGATCAGCTGTAATTGGACATAGCTGATAACTTGGTAAAAAGCTGCTGGTTGGCTATATACCTCAATATGTGATCAGCAGTGTCTGGAGGATACTGCCATCACATAGCACACTGCCCTCACTGCACTGTGGGTGCGATCACGTTTGACAGCCTCCCAGAATTAGCCGGCCGCGCTGTAGCCATCATTCAGCAACAGCGCGGTCGGCAAGTGTATCAATGGTCAAAATATAAAATAGTATATTGTTTTTCACTTTGAATCTCTTGAAATAATCTAATGGACCTTGAAGCTTGTAAACTGTTAAGTTCCTAACACATTTACTTCCCTAAATTATGTGACACATATTCACTATGCCCTGTGAGTAGACACTGCTCTGTCGCACATTTCACAGAGCCAGCCTTTTGAACCATAGAGGTGCTGAGAGGAGGAGTTTCAGAAAGTCAGTACAATAATCACTGCTTGCAGCAAGGTACCATGGGATATGTAGTCTTGAGATATTGCATGTGAACATCAGAGGAAAAGCTGCAAAGCATGCAGGGAATCCTTAAAGTTGTGGAAAGAGATGGTCAGCAGACAGGCAGCACTCACAAAACAAAAGGAGATTTTTCAAGTAAGCTTATATTGGATTGTTAAAAATAACTAATGTTAATATTGTTCCTACAATGTTGATGTTTAAAAATGAAAGTGAATGTTGTGACCATAGATTTTCTTTACAAGACAATCAGGAAATTTAAAATCCTGTGTTAAAATGACTATGGACCTGTAGTTTTCAAACACACAGCATAAAAACTTACTTAACGGGGCTAATTTATAAACACTGTAATACAGCAAAAGTGAAGGTATTTCAAAGAATAAACCGAAATGTTAGCTACAGGCACTCCATCAATTTCTCCTCATTTACTTTGCTTACTTTGTTAATCAGCTTTATTGTTTTTTTTTTTTTTTTGCTTTATTTTCAGCAGGGAAGCTATGCTGAGACATTTTAGCAGCACTTTATGATCTCCTAAATAACTCTGTCCTTTCAAAAGTACCTCTCTTCCAGCCCAGCTTCACCGGTGACCTTTTTTTCACTCCCAGGAAGCGGCTGCACTCCAGATATATTTAGAATTGAAATCACTATAATTTGATTTAGTAAATGTGGAACCCAGACACACATTAATAGGACAGAAATCCTGATGCCTCTAGTCTAAAATATCAAGCAGAACAGGATTAACCCATTCTACAAAATACAGTCAGACATTTTGCAAGAAGTCAGCTATTTGTTTACTTTTTTGTAAAATGCCTTAGTTTGTAAAAGCATGAAAATTGCCATGATTTGAACACCTCCCTTTTATGTGGTGGAAGTAAGCATAGGGGGGGAAGCAATCTGTAGTTCAGCTGAAAAAAACAGCGGCGGGGCTTACAATTCACTACTTGGGATTTCAAAACAGAAGAGGTGGGATTGTCAGTTCACTACAGGAAGTTAGAAGCTCAATGGATTTCTGGTTGGTCAACAGATATTTAAAAAATCAACCTAATCTAGAGTAAATAAAATACATCTGAAAAAATGTAAATAAGAACATTTTAAGCTATACTTGCAGACAGGAAGCTGTGAAACAACACTCCTTTGGGCAGGGCTCCTGTTATAAATCATGGGGCCCCATACAGCCTAGCTGATAGGAAAAGTGAGGCAAACCTAACAGGTGGCTCCAGCTGCAAGCACAAACCACTCATTCATGCAATCAGAATACCTGCATGAATGACGCTTAATTATGTTACTTTTTACAATTTTAGTTTTTTTTTCATTTTTTTGGGGAAACGTATGAAATGCATTTTGTGGTGAAGTATCAGAGGTCTAAACAGACACCCAATGCCTCCCTTTTGAGACAGAGAAAAAGATTGAGGACACAGATTCCTCAATCCTATCTCTGCTTTCCAGTGGTGGCTTGTGCTCTATTTTTTGGGGGGACAAACAAACCACCCGCCACACCCCCTCGTTTGGTCAGTCGGTCGATCAGTCAAACCTCCCATCCCCCCGTCGTTCGCTCATAAGCCCACCAGCCCCACAATTACCCCAACTAGGTCGTGGGCAGCACTTCCTTCTCTGCAGCTTCACCTTGTGCCTCCTCTTCCTCAGCTTCACGGCAGCTTCACCCTGTGTCTCCTCCTCCTCCACGGCCAATACGATCGCTTCTTCTCTCAGCCAATTGGGTCTTAAGACCTGCTTCCTGATTGGCCGTGAGGAGAATCAGGGAGGCAATAGCGAATATTAATTCGCTATTGTCACACAACTGAATGGGCTCAGGGCGCGCAGTGCTCTGCGCCCCGAGCCCACCCTTTTTGAAGCTAATTAGAGCCTCAGGCTCTAATCATGTGCCTAAAAAAAAACCATTTAAATCCATGCGTCCATGTAGATTAGGGGCCGGATGCATGGATCAGCCCTGAGCCCCTTAGGGACGGGCAGCCACTGCTGCTTTCTCAGCTGCAGAGTAAATGAACCGGAAGCACTTTGTACAAATGCTCCCTGTTTATTCACAAACTGAAGTACTGTAAACACAGGCATCTGGATTGGTTCCAGTCATTGCACTCACTTCTGCTGCTCTGAACCCCCCTGTTGAACTTATGGGGCCTGTGCCCCATACAAGAGGACAAGGTGCTACCCCCTATCAGCAGCCCTGCCTTTAGGCAATTTCTACAAAGTTTAAAAAGTTGTTATTTGTATTAAATGGAACATGTACATTTTTAGACCACATCTAGAGCATCTTTTATCATTTTGGATGCTGTTTAAACAAAGGGCATAGTAGACCCAGATAGGTTCCGGGAAGGCAACTTTATTAATTAGGAGATTTTTGTTGTATCAAATGGTTAAACAGACTGGGTATAATAATTAACAAACATATCTTTTTTTGTGATTTGATAAATATGTATTACAACAGTATGTACAGGTTAGCACAGCAAATGGCCTAATGTGTTTTTCACCCCACTACTGTAAAGCTGACAAAATGAGATCCACATTAAACCATTTAACACAATCACAGAAAGGATCTATTCCCTGTGAGACTACATTTGGTATTTTATGCCAAAAATGAAAGCGGTCAACAATAGTAAAAATGTATTTAAATGTGTATTAGATGCACCTCTACCTAGAAATGTCATCACTAGCTATAATTTTTGGTTTTCATCAGTGGAGTGACTAATCCAGTGAATTATTCTGATTGCTGTTGAACAATGAAGCAGAACTTTTTCCTCATCGTTTATATTTTTTGCCTTCTTCTATATTAACATTATAAAAGCATTAGAATTACAATCAGCTGAGCTTGAAAAAACGATGGTCCGTTTTTAATCACACTATGCTATTCTGTTCATATTTATGTTCCCGGATAAAGACTTAATTAAAAAAACCTCCTTTACAACCTAATTAAGAAAAGTGGAAAAACAGTGCTGGACCCTTTAGATTATTTTGTTGGTATTGATTTCTTATCTTAATGTAATGATGTTGATGTAGGTGTTCTGGTTCCTGGGCAGACAGCTTCTACACCACAAAGGATCTCCACAGTCTTCTTGGCTTGTAGTGTAATGTAACAATCATATGAATTGAAGTACCAAACCACTGCTGAAAAGTCGAGGTATAACTTTATTCTGATAAGGGTCAAAGGAACGATCAAATTAGTATCCAACACATTTCGGGGGTCCAAAAACATCAGGACTTGTGAGTAAAAGCAATCTATATGGACTAAAAGATAACTGGACCTTTAACAGTATTTCTACACAAGCTGCTGATGAGGACCTGTGCAGATAGAGGTAGATGTGGACTATTCCCTGAGAAGTAAGGGCTGGCACTTTGAAATGGTAAGAGCAAAGGAAGTGTGTGGTGGAGATTTACAAAGGAACAAAGGAAGTTTGTGGTGGAGATTTACATTGCCAATGATGGTAACTGGCTAAGTAAATGGGGGTTGTCTCTTTGCGATTTGTTTTAGACCATGACTGGTCTATAGGGAGACATATATATCCCCTATATGGCTTATGGAACGTATCCGTACCTAGTTTGGCCTGCCTGCAATAGTGTCACTGGTCCTCGCTCACATATTTAAAGAGGTATTACCATTGAATTAGAAAGTGGGTGAAGACTGAGAAAGCACATTTATATGGGCCAGGACATATGGATTATCCAATAAGGTATACTCTCCTTCTTTGTATAGATATTTGTTAGGTTTGAGATGCAAACCATGGGCACTTATGGATATTTTGTATATGTTTTCTCTATAGCTGTGTATATACATAAAGTAACTACAAGGAATATCAACCCTGTAATAATCAATGCACCCCACCTTCTGACCGGAATGCTCCTAGTGGTGTGCGTTTGTTGCCGGCCATTAGGTAAGGTGAATACTCAGTCAATCACAGTACCTATACTAGATGAGATCATGCAATACTTTTATGCAATTTTTTTGACATGCTTTATGTGATATATGTTTTTCTTCCAATGTAGTGAGACCTGTCTCCGATTGCATTATCTCCCCGTGTGACGAAGCGAACAGCAAAATGTTTTTTGATGCACAGGAGCTACCTTGCTTGAGACGGTGTACCAATCCTAAGTTTACATTGGTCGGCCGTGAGGGCCTATTTTATGCACATATGACATCAATTTTTATATTCGCACATATACATGTTGTATGTTTTCTCGTCTAGATTTTAGATTTTTGTATCAATAAAATTTGTATTTTATCAATCATCTGGTCCAATTGCCTTTAAAGTCTGAATCACTAGTTTCTCTTTTTCTTGGGACCCGTGCAGATAATCACAGGTGCTTCAATTCACAATTTTGTTACATTACTCTTTTACAACCTGCTGAACACTCTCTGCAACCTGCTGAATTCTCCCTTCAGAAGTCAACTCCAAATATTAAAAAAAAAAAAAAAAAACATTTTAGGTGAACTTGTGCAGTGGTATTAGAAAAAAATCATATTTTTCAAAATTAAAATATATACATTTGCTTTTCTCGATGAACCTATTTATAAATACAGGAGTAAAAATGTCTCCACAAAAGTGGGGAACTTGTGCAGAAAGACCAGTCAAGTTTCAGGTAAAAATTCAGAGAAGTATGAAAAGACTTATTAACAAAACAGTAAATCATATCTAGTAACAGGCATACAGAGTCAACTAAAAAGAAAAAAAGAGTTTGTTACAAAAATATTCTTACCAATTAAATGTAGAGACTAAAAACACAATTAATAAAGGGTATAAAAATGATGCATATTCTTTAATACAGGGCAAATACACATACAAGAAACAAAATAAAAGTCAAAATCAATGTAAGGCAAGTCCAAAATGAAGTACGATTGGCCATTTGGTAAAATGTATGTAACAACAATTAATCAAAGAAATGAATAAAGGTTTAAACACACTGGTCTGATATATGGTGAAGCAAAATATTCTAAGATTGTGTGACATGTGTTTCCTAAGGATGTGAAAAATAGATCAAATGAGTCAAGAACCCAATATCAAGTTTCATAACCAAAAAAGGCAAGGTGGGAAAAATGGGATGACATAGAAGTAAGTGTTTGAAATACATAAGGTAATGTCTTTATAATGCTGTCATATTACTAAAAACAGCCAACTGATTACATTATATACCTGTTCTTGCCATAGTGTATTTACTATAAGGATATTTCACTAATACAGTAAATATTCATTAGAAATTACTGAGTAGAAAAATGCATGGAAATTTATACCTGTTATATAGTTTTCATTTTTCACAAAAAGAGTACTTTCTGTAGTGAGAATATTTATATTTGAACTTTCATTAAAAATGTTTATTTATTAACCACAACTGTGATACATGAAGGCTATACAATTTGTAGCAACAATGTACTGACTCCTAGGCATGGTGGACTCTGCAGTGATTATCATGTACTGGGTTAAATTACCCAATATTCCATTCTCCAATGCTGTGGTTGCTTGCCTTTGTTATGAGAACCTAAGGCATTCTACACAAGGTTAGCCACAGGAATTTTCTTCCATAGTAGCAAGAAAAGTTACATTTGTACAAGATCACAATTTCCAAGCACAGTATTTACATACTGTATATAGGTGAATATAAATTGTGAAATGTATGTTAGTAATGGAAATATATGTCAGTATCAGTCCTTTAATATACTGATCAATGATTTTATTTCATTGTTTGGGCAGCACTTTTTTCATAGCATGATATGTGATCTGCAAGAATGCAATCCGCTTAGACTTAATATTACTGAGGAAACGGCGTCTAACCAATAACAATGTTTTACTTCAGAAACCAAACCTAAAAATGTTGGTCGGTCATGTTTGTTTAGACTATGATTTTATATTGGGGACTTTTACATTGCATTCCCACATTTATAAAGAAAACTACCATCACTTAAATTGAGTTAGTTACAAAATATTTTGTTCACACTACCGCTGAGAACATAAATGAGAAAGGTACATCTGTACTTCTTTTAAAGACAAAAGGTACTAAATGAAATTCTCATAAATGCAATCACATCCTATTATATTAACCTGTAGGGTATGATTGTGACTTTTACAACTGGCAACATGAGTGACTTGGATTTAGGCACCCCAATGGGCCTGATTTATTAAGTGAGAGAGTTAACAGGGTTAGGACATTACAAAAAAAAATTAGATCAACTCCTAAGTCAATATAATAAGAAGATGTATATTTTTTAAGGTGGCCATGGATACAATATATTGTAAAAAGTATTGGGGCGCCTGCCTTTACATCCACATGAACTTTAAAGCATCCCGGTCTTAGACCGTTGGTTCAAAATTAAGTTAGGAGTGTGTCTATGGGAAAGTTTGACCATTCTTCCAGAAGTGCATTTGTGAGGTTAGGCACTGATGTTGGATGAGAGCACCTGCCCTGCAGTCTCTGCTCAAATTCATCCCAAAGGTGTTCTATTGGGTTGAGGTCAGGACTCTGTGCAGGCCAGTCAAGTTCCTCCACCCCAAACTCACTAGTCCATGTCTTTATGGACCTTGCTTTGTGTTCATGTTGGAACAGGAAGGGGCCATCCCCAAACAGTTCTCACAAAGTTGGGAGCATGAAATTGTCCAAAATTTCTTGGTATGCTCACGCTTTAAGCGTTCCCTTCACTGGAACTAAGGGGCCAAGCCCAACCCATGAAAAACACCCCACACCATAAGGCTCTCTCCACCAATTGATTTGGACCAGTGTACAAACAAGGGTCTAAAAGGTCATAGATGGCCTGCATAGAGTCCTGATCTCAACCTGATAGAACACCTTTGGGATGAATTAGAGTGGAGCCAGGCCTTCTCTCCAACATCAGTGACTGACCTCACAAATGCACTGGAAGAATAGTCAAACATTCCCATAGATACACTCCTAAACCTTGTGGACAGTCTTCCTAGAAGAGCTGAAGATGTTATAGCTGCAAAGGGTGGGTCAACTCAATATTAAACCCTACGGACTAAGGCTGGGATACCATTAAAGTTCATGTGCCTGTAAGGCAGGTGTCCGAGTACTTTTGACAATATAGTTCAAAATTTGGCCAGATCCGCAGAGACCGGCTGAAATTCAATCCCTGATTGGCCATCCCCATTCAACAGAAGTCAATGGTTAGATCGAACTCTGGCGATTGGACAAGCTGCAAAAGTTTTGTCAATCAATGACTGCAGTCACTGATTAGTGTATTCTGAACAGCGAAGAGTCGCTCTGTCAGAATACAATGTCCTAGTGAGGTTTGTTTTTTTTTTCATTCAGCCCACTGGTACCATCTATGGCTAGCTTAACTCTACAAGAATTATGTTGTCCCTTGCTCACTGATTATGGTTAGCTGTTTTTACTAATCATGCGGTATACTCAATATCCCATTCTAATTAAATCCCAAAGTTTAGATTGTCAGTGTCATGTACAGACAAGCCTTGTTTTTTTTTTCTTTGACTAGCAATGCATTTTTTAGTATATATTTTTTTGCAGCCCTAGACTGGATAGAAAGATTTTTAAGATCCTTCCCTCTCACATATTGTCACCTTGCCAATCAGGTGTAATGCCCACTGCCCACTTTATACTTACCTATCCAGCACTCCTCGACCCCTCCTTCTTCTGTGCCACCACTGCAGATCCAACACTGGGTGTTTTGTTGCCAGCTGAGAAACCGGAAAGACCGGTGCACAGTGCTGGATAGGTGAGTATATATACAGTAGGTTGAAAGGCAATTTGTGTCCCTGAGATCAAGGTCCCTCAACAGATAATACAGGGTGGGCCATTTATATGGATACACCTTAATAAAATGGGAATGGTTGGTGATATTAACTTCCTGTTTGTGGCACATTAGTATATGTGAGGGGGGAAACTTTTCAAGATGGGTGGTGACCATGGCGGCCATTTTGAAGTTGGCCATTTTGAATCCAACTTTTGTTTTTTCAATAGGAAGAGGGTCATGTGACACATCAAACTTATTGGGAATTTCACAAGAAAAACAATGGTGTGCTTGGTTTTAATGTAACTTTATTCTTTCATGAGTTATTTACAAGTTTCTGAACACTTATAAAATGTGTTCAATGTGCTGCCCATTGTGTTGGATTGTCAATGCAACCCTCTTCTCCCACTCTTCACACACTGATAGCAACACTGCAGGAGAAATGCTAGCACAGGCTTCCAGTATCCGTAGTTTCAGGTGGTGCACATCTCGTATCTTCACAGCATATGGTTTTTTATGTTTTTTATGGTCAGTATAAACCAATAGCGGGTGAGCTGCTCCTTCCAGGAGGTAGCGCCATTCCTCCAAAGCCGACTTGATGGCCAGCAATTCCCTATCACCGACATCATAGTTCCAGCAAGATGGTGCACCACCACATTATGGGTGTCAGGTCCGAGCATTCCTAGATGAACAGTTTCCTGGAAAGTGGATTGGTCATCGTGGGCCAGTTGAATGGCCCCCAAGGTCTCCCGATCTGACCCCCTTAGACTTTTATCTTTGGGGTCATCTGAAGGTAATTGTCTATGCTGTGAAGATACGAAATGTGCAGCACCTGAAACTACGGTTACTGGAAGCCTGTGCTAGCATTTCTCCTGCAGTGTTGCTATCAGTGTGTGAAGAGTGGGAGAAGAGGGTTGCATTGACAATCCAACACAATGGGCAGCACATTGAACACATTTTATAAGTGGTCAGAAACTTGTAAATAACTCATGAAAGTTAAAACCAAGCACGCCATTGTTTTTCTCGTGAAATTCCCAATAAGTTTGATGTGTCACATGACCCTCTTCCTATTGAAAAAACAAAAGTTGGTTTCAAAATGGCCGACTTCAAAATGGCCACCATGGTCACCACCCATCTTGAAAAGTTCCCCCCCTCACATATACTAATGTGCCACAAACAGGAAGTTAATATCACTAACCATTCCCATTTTATTAAGGTGTATCCATATAAATGGCCCACCCTGTATATCAATAACTTCTGAAACACAATTAGGTCTCATGTATCAGAAAATAAGTACTGTGAACTCTCTGTACTGCCTTATATCTGGTGATTAAGTTTAAATCCAACTGGTAAAATTAAAACTTGAATATGACATGTGTTTTAAGGGCTTTGCAGACCATTTTTTAGCACTAACAGGCTCAAGAAATTGCCTATGGAAGTTAGAGACAGTTATGTAGGAAGCTGGAGATTTTACTAAAACCACAACTTACAAACAACTGTGCATTATGCTTTTATTCTCTGGACACTGTAGTGAGCACTATCGTTATGTCTGAAGACTAATGCATAATGATTAGAGAGCTGCCTACACACAAGGATACATTTTCAGGCATTAATACATGTACTCCCATTAAGACATTTTATACTAATGTCAATACTATTTTTTTATTATTACTGCAAAAAATAAATATCTGTCTAATTAAACAGCAGAAGTTCTATAGGAATCAATATTTCATATTTAAATATATATTTATTTATTGCACATTCAAGTATTTATGTAACGGAAACCACACCATAAAGCTGAGGAACTTCATTTACTCTGAGCCTGAGGGAATGGAAGGATAAGCAACATAAGCTCAAAGTATCCCTCTCTCAATAATATTGGATTGAAATTGGGTGCAACAACTTCAAAGGCAATAACATTTAGAATCTACTCCGTCTGCATTACTATTCGTTTTTGAAGTGTACGTGCCAAGGCAGAACTAGTGCCTGTATGTGTCCCAATTTTTCAGGCCAGTCAAGATTAGTTCCACTTCAGTTACCTTAGTGATATATTGGGTAGGCTGTATATCTGGAGGAGAATGCAAGTGGTGCCCTTAGAAACCAGCCATATTCCAGTTGTCATTTTCTTGCTGTAGGTTAAAATATAAAAGCTAAATAATGCATGGTAACACCTTCACTGCCCTTCTGGAGATTGTGGACTCGTGTAGGCTTGAGTTCATGTTAAATGCAGTCTTTTCCATTCAAATGCATACTTAATGCATGCATTTGATTGCAAAACACAGTATTTTGACAAGAAAAGGCTGTATGTGATTTATTTTACCCACAGGGCTCATTTACACTTGCTTCAGCTTTAACACACATTAAGGCCTCATACACACTGCATTCTAGCTGCAGCTCACTAATGCCGACGCCCTCTACTGCTCAAAAAACGTCAGCGTTTTTATAGGGCCATTGAATAACATGGAGAGCTGCAAAAAATGCCCAAAAACGTGGCATTACAAAACGCCCGTGTGTATGAGGGCTAAAGCTCCTACTGCTTCAACAAGCTTTTATGATGTGTTGTTGATGCTTAGGTGGTGCTTCGATGAGGCTTCGGTGGTGCTTTGATGCAGCTTCGTGGTGCTTCAGTGATGCTTTTTTGAAGCTTCGTTGAAGCTTGGCAGATGCATTGTGTGTTTGTTGATATCTCACATCTGCAATTTCTCCAAAACAGAGCGAAGCTAAAGCTGAATTAAAGCCTCTCAAAAGCCTCAGGTGCTTCAAACGAGCTTTGTCATAGAGTTCTATGGATGCTTTGAAGACACTTTGAAGCACCACTAAAGCTACATGGGGTATAATTTTTGAAGCAAAGCCGAAGCAAAGCAAAGTAAACACAAGGTGTAAACAGGACTGTATGCTAACCATTTTATTTAGTGACATGAGCTTTGACTGGCGTTAAGAGAGCTTTAAATACTTCCACACTGCCTACCGTATATTCACGGCGCCATAAATAAGCGGCGATCTGCGGGTGGCCGCTAGGGGGCGCGCGCCCGCCGTACTCCTGAGGAGTGTGCCCGCGGCTCGGGCAGACCCGATGTACGCCGGCGAGCCGCAATGAGCGGCCACAGCGAAAGAACGGGGGAACCGCCGATGTAAACATGGGGGGCATAGGAGATCTACTGATCCCTGTCACTGGGATCAGTTAGATCTCTTATGCCCATGGTAGCCCAGCCCCCCCCCTACAGTTAGAACACACCTAGGGAACACAGGTAACCCCTTCACTACACCCTGCAGGTTAACCCCTTCAATGCCAGTGACATTTACACAGTGATCAGTGGATATTTCTGATCGCTGTATAAATGTCATTGGTCCCAAAAAAGTGTCACAATGGTCCGACATGTCCGCCCCAATATCGCAGTACCGCTAAAAATCGCAGATCGCCGTCATTACTAGTAAAAAATAAAAATAAAAATAAAAACCCCAGAAATGAATTCTCATCATCCGTAAACATGGCCACTTTTGCGCAAACCAATCAATAAACGCCAATTTTTTTTTTTACTAAAAATATGAGGAAGAATATAAATCGCCCAAAACCGATGAAAAAAATGTTTTTTTATACATTTTTTTTGGATTTGTATTTTAGCAAAAAGTAAAAAAAACAATTTTTTTTGCAAAATTGTCGCTCTTCTTTTGTTTATAGCGGTAATCAGAAATGACATAGAGGCAATCAAATCAGAAAGCTCTATTTGTGGGAAAAAAAGGACGCAAATTTTGTTTGGGTACAAAGTCGCATGACCGCGCAATTGTCAGTTAAAGCGACGTAGTGCCGCATCGCAAAAAGTGCTCTGGTCCTAAACTGGGAAATCCTTCCGGGGCTGAAGTGGTTAACAAAGCCTGTCTGAAGCCCTGTTTTGAAGCAAGTGTAAACTAGCTCAAAATCCAAAAGCACCTCAATAGGACCTGCTGAAACTAAATAAACCCAACGCAAAGTAGGTCACATGCAGCCCCTGAACTGTCATCTACACATCTGCATTCCAAATGACCACCAAATCCAGGAAACCAGCACTCAGGTACGCAAGCCCTTACAGATCAGATTTTCATAGTAAATAAAGCCCTAATGCTGGCCAGTATACCCAGGAGCTGTAAGGAACGCCACCATACAACACTTGCATCAAAAATAGCTATGGGACATAGGCACAATGCAGTGACAGAAATACAAAAAGTCAGACACCTGAGATAGCCTAGAACTATTTGCATATACAGTTTGTGTTTACAATTTCAGAGCAGGCCGCATCATCATTATGGTTGCTCTCAAAGGGCTGGTTGTATCTGTAAGATTAGATGTCCAGGGCAACCTACCCCTCTTACATCAGATGTCAGGAGCCCCAACAACATCAGAAGTCAAGAGTCCCTACCCTCCCTTTCATCAGAGTGCACTCCCTTACCTTGTGCTACTGCCAGGAAGAAAGTGGGGCGGATCTGGGAAGTAGAAAGTGCAGAGTCTTGAAGAGGACCAGAGGAGGGCTGGAGTCAGCTACCGGAGTCTGTTGAATGCTGAGACCAAGGTAGTTGGAGACGAGGGGGTACTACGGCTACACATAGAGGCACAGAATCTGTAGGACGAGTCCTATCCTCATCTCTGTTGTCGAAAGCTTTGACAGGGCAGAGATGAGCCTCTTCACAGCTGCACTGAGAAGCGCAGGATCTGACAGAGGAGTTCTGTCCTCCTCTCTGTTGCCGACTACTGAGACAAGGTGGTGGTGGAGATGAGGGGGTGCCACAGCTGCAGGAAAGGTACAAGGGGCACATGAAATGGCCTGGCAGGCTGGATTTGGCTCGTGGGCCTTGTGTTTGACACATGTTGCCTATTCTTTAAAAAGTGAAACCTCCCCACATTAACTAAACTCTGGGGAAATTCCATTGCAAATTTGCTTTTAGAAAATGAATGCCTATATCTCAGTGTTAATGATAATCGGGTTTTAGGCTTCATGACTGTCCAAACACTCTGCCAGGAGAAGATACCCACAAAAACTAAAGGCAGTCCCTGCCTTCAATTATGATGGACTGCCAATATTCTATTCACCCCAGCACTTGTGAAGCTGTGTATTTTAATTTTATAAGCGTACTGATCTTTTAAAGCAGATACTGACCACTGAAATTCATACATCTGTCAGATCTTAACTGCAATATGTTTGCAATATTTAAAGGACAGCTGTCATTAAAATATAGACTGCTGTGTTTTCATACATATTGTTATTGTGTATTCATACATCTATTTATATTACCTGTTTTGTCTTTTCCTTTCAAAAACAAAAAATCTTTTATATATTCACATACAGACAAAAGTGGTCAAGAGTGTACCACTTGTAACGGAGCAGTGGTGTGGCACACCATACCTGACCCCTAATGCAAGATAGTCACAAAAGCTCCTGACTTTTAATTGTGTACCCATATGGGCTCCCCAGTATTTGAACCCCTTAATTTTTCTATTTCTTTAACATAGGTACTATAAAACTTTAGTTTTCGTTTTTAATATTTGAAGTTAAGGTTCAGTTGACAGTGCACATGGTCCTATAAAAGTGGCCTTTCGCAACTAGGGTTCCTCCAGATGGTGAAGACAAAATAATACATCAGCCCTAAAGTGATGTGCTGCCCTCTTTAGATTGGGAAAGGTCCTTATTTCTAATAACAAAACAAGAAAAGAGAGGGCACACAGACCTTGCGCAGCTACGAGGAAGGGGGTATAGCCCCCCAAATGCATTAGCCAGTGCATTTTCCAAGGGGGTCGTCCAGGCATTGTATAGGACATTTCATCCTCGGGTCTAAATATTGGCTTGAGTTTTCCACATTTACCAACATTTTGCTTTTGTGAGCACATATGTGTATTTACTTCAACAAATAGTGCTTGTAATAATGCACAAGGCTGGTGCACCCTTTCTTTTTTGTTGTGTTATTTTTGATAGGGGTTCCATAAACAATGGGCAATATCTGCCTCTCAAATAAGCTACCACTGACACCATTCCTCGGACTGACCACCAAAGTAAGGAGCATTCTTCCCACTGACCACCAGTGTAGGGAGGCACTTTTCCAGTGGCCAATGTAAAGGCTCATTTTTCCAATGATCAACTGCTTTTCTTTGGGCATAATTATTATGTGTGCCATTAATTATTAGTACTAAAAATAAAATGATCATACAGTGCAGCCCTGGCAGTCCAATACGCTAAGCATTCCGCATTTCTTCTTTTTTTTTTTTTTAGTCTAATATCCACAACTTACTGTTTATGTCTTGTGCACGGTAGATCTAATATTTATTAGCATTAATTAACAGGGGTTCTCTGAGATCCAAAAGACTTTCTATGTGGAAAAGGATGGTCTAGATCAGTGTTTCTGAACTCCAGTCCTCAAGGCGCCCCAACAGGTCATGTTTTCAGGATTTCCCTAAGATGAAATGGCTGTGGTAATTACCAAGGCAGTGAAACTGATCAAATTTCCTGTGCAAAATAATGGAGAGCCTGACCTGTTGGGGCGCCTTGAGGACACTGGTCTAGATAGACCCAGTATCAGTCTAGAAGATAGACTTGGCATCAGTTGATTATGCATCAGAACAGCACATTGAAAAGCAGCATGTGTTTTGAATTCCAGTTATATTTGTCCTTACGCCTAACCGGCAATCTGTTGTGATTAGCATGAGATCAGTGTGTACTTCTCTACCTGTGTGCAGGCACATAAAGCAGGTTTAAAAAATATTCCATGCAAGCTAATATGATGACACAAACATCTCCACTGTAAATTAAGACTATCATTAACATTTTTTTACACTTCATAATGGAAGAGTGCACATTCACAGTGACTTATGGAACCATTAAACCGTATAAAACAAATCCCACTCCTCCGCTGAAGATCCCTTTTCTTTATTGCTAAGTAGATTTTCTATTTAAAGCTAAACTTTTTTCATCTTAATGCATCCCAACTCTTACAGCAGTTCTATGAATGATATGAAATTAAAAACATGCAATTAAGCAGCAGGAGAGAGCTTATCATTGCTTTTGAAACTCCCATTTTAGTCAAAATGTTAATGTTTGTGACGAATAAAGCTTTACTATCCTAATATTATTTTGTAAAAAGAAGCTAGTTGTGAAGGTTAAACAGTTAAAGCAAAACGTCAGTCATTTTTTCATCTTTCCATCTATTAAATCCTCTGCCCTTGTTGTTTTAACTTTGGATAGTAAAACATTTTTTTCTGCCAGTAAATACCTTATACAGCCCACTTCCTGTTTCTTGGCTGGAAAAATGCCTCAGCGTTTGACATCATGCACATCTTTCTCTCTTTCACTTTGTGAGAGTTTGCCAGGAAGTGAGGGGGGATGATTTATAAGAGGGCCAATGGAAGCTGCAGGACTGGAGATGTGCCTCTGTGTGTCTGTGTAAATCAAGGAAGTGAACAGGCAGCAGCTTCAGCTGCCCACAGTTAAAATGGCTGCAGCCAGACTCAGTGGAGGGAGATTTCTGCAGCATATTTGGCAAGTACAGAATCACAGTATATATAAAATAATATGCAAAGTGGTTGGAGGGAAACTTCAGAATGGCAAAGATGTTTTTATTACAAATTATGTGAGCAGACTGCAGTTCCTCTTTAACATGTTATATTCTACTTTTTGTACTATTCAGACTGATTGAGTTGTTCATCTTACAATAGACCTAAATGGATGCCAAAATAATCCAAGCAAGAAATAATTTGAAATATTTTTTGGTATGGAGATACACAATTATGTGAATCACAGCTGAAAAGGTATTTCGTCAATTGCCACACACAGGAAAAAGCACAAATAAAAGTCAAGCTATTTGGTACATTAAATTACAATTTCATAAGTGTAATTGTTCCCATTTTCTGAGGCTGTGCAAGGAACGATTTAGCCCTGAACCTACTAGCTCCAGACATCAAAACACTTGTTAAAATCAAAGTCTGTATAGCAGATTGCAAAATATAATTACAAAGAAAAAAGTACAAATGACCTTTCTTGGAATTAGGATGAAATAGGAGATAAGAAATACATAAAATGATGAGTGCATAATGTACTTTGCTTCTGATTTGAACCTTTACAGGTATGTGACAAAGACAAGTTCAATTGGCGGCAGGTATGTAGCAATGAAAAATTCATATGTTAAATTCGTTACATACAAATTGCATTTAAATATTGTCAAAAAATAGGTGTCCATAGATGTTTCACTTGTCAGTCAAGCCATATTTTTATTTATTTATTTCAGGTACTTATATAGCGCTGTCAATTTACGCAGCGCTTTACATATACATTGTACATTCACATCAGTCCCTACCCTCAAGGAGCTTGCAATCTAAGGTCCCTAACTCACAATTATACATACTAGGGCCAATTTAGACAGGATCTAATTTACCTACCAGCATGTCTTTGGAATGTCGGAGGAAACCAGAGTACCCGGCGGAAACCCACGCAGGCACAGGGAGAACATGCAAACTCCAGGCAGGTAGTGTCGAACCAGTGACCCTTTTACTGCTAGGCAAAAAAGCTACCCACTACACCACTGTGCTGCCCAATTAAGGATTGGTAAACTGCAACGCTGTACATGTATAAACTTGGGTTTAGGAATACTTTATTACCCATGCCTAAACCAATTCATCTAAACAGCATAGATACTACCCACTTTACCTAAATGATCCACCCTTCAAGCGGTTCTGAAGGCTGAAGGTGTTTTTCTTACATGCATTCTATGTATGAAGGTAAAAAAACCTTCTGTGTGGAGTGCCCCCACACAATCCTTACCTGAACCCCCTGATCATGCAATGTTCATAATAGCCTAGGCCAGTGATGGGGAACCTTGGCACCCCAGATGTTTTGGACATCCGGGTGCCAAGGTTCGCCATCACTGGCCTAGGCTGTATAGTGACTCTCCCTCCTCATTGGCTGAGACATTCATTGGCTCCCTCTACTGGGAATCACAGTCAGCCAATGAGGAGAGAGCATGGGGCGGGGCGCACAGAGCAGTGGCTCATGAGTGGGGTCTCTTTCGGTGAACGGGACCCCCGTGACGACGCACGAGCGAGTACTCGGTGACGAGACACGCGGGGCGGGGTACGAGAGAGGAGTAACCGACTGACACTAAGGGTCATCT
>BLSH010241806.1:2085315-2099800 GCA_018402905.1 Glandirana rugosa
CAAACGCGTTTTCACCAGCGCAAATGCCTACTACTCTTAATTAAAAACCCCAAAAAATAAAAAAAATTAAAAAATGATTTTTACCGCCGCTAGAAAAAACCCCAAAAATTAATTCTCATCATCCGTAAACGCGACCACTTTTGCGCAAACCAATCAATAAACGCCGATTGCGATTTTTTTTATCGCAAATATGATGAAGAATATAAATCGGCCAAAAACGGTGAAAAAAAATGTTTTTTTATATTTTTTTTTTGGATTTGTATTTTAGCAAAAAGTAAGAAATTTGGTTTTTTTTGCAAAATTGTCGCTCTTCTTTTGTTTATAGCGGCGATCAGAAATGACGCAGAGGGGATCAAATACCACCAAAAGAAAGCTCTGTTTGTGGGAAAAAAAGGACGCAAATTTCGTTTGGGTACAACGCCGCACGACCGCGCAATTGTCAGTTAAAGCGACGCAGCGCCGAATCGCAAAAAGGGCTCCGGTCCTAAAGCTGGAAATCCTTCCGGTCCTTAAGTGGTTAAACTTGCAGCCTGGTGTTCTAAATTGATTCCTAAGGATCCTCCATCTTTATATAGATCTATGTATTCTGTCACTGGTCCTAACATGGATGGGTTATGGCCAGACCCACCCACTAATTTGTCTATCAGGCCCAGTACATGCCAAACCATGGTACCAGGGAGCAGTGTTAACATTTGGAAACAAATTTTGATTTCGTTTTAGTCTTAGTCTTTTGACTAAAATGCCATTTTAGTTTTAGCCCCATTTTAGTCTTCTGCAATTCTTTTAGTTTTAGTCGTATTTAGTCGACTAAATTTCCAGTGCATTTTAGTCTACGAAAATCATTAAAGTCGGCTAAAATCATTGTAGTTGACTAAAGTCTAATGGGTTTAGTTACACTGTAATGCATTATTTAGCTTAGTTGCAAACCCTTGAGGTGTTTCACCTTAATGCATTATATGCATTAAAGTGAAAAACCTTCTGTAGTGCAGCAGTCCACCGGAGCCCCCCTTTTACTTACCTGAACCCGATCGCTCCAGCGACGGGGACGAGCACAGCAGCTCCAGCCCCTGTCAATCAAATCCAGTGACCTGGGAGCCGGAGGCAGGGCCAAGTCCTGCTGTGTCAATGGATGCAGCAGCAGGACTCGGAAGCGCACCCGCACAAGTGCCCCCAGAGAAAGCGCTTCTCTCAGGGAGTACTTGAGAAGAGGAGGAGCCAGGAGCACCGCTGAGGGACCCCAGAAGAAGAGGATCAGGGCCTTTGCTCAGAGGAGGTAAGTATGTTACTAAAAAAAAAAAACTAACCTTTACAACCCCTTTAAGCATTTCCCTACAATTTCGGAACTCATTATATACTCCTGGAGTGAAAAATGAAATAGGTTATCATAGCCCAACTGTCCCTGATTTCGAGGGACTGTCCTTGATTTGGAACAAAGTCCCTCTGTCCCTCTTTCCCCCTCATTTGTCCCTCATTTTGGTCTGATCTATATAGTTGTATATAAAATGAACTATTTATTTTTCAAAAAGTGTTTCCTAGAGCTAAACTTTTCATACAATTCCTAAATTGTTGCATTTGTAAATTTCCAAAGCCAGTATAAAGGAATAGTGGTGGTAAAAAGCAATTATGGTTTTAACTAATCTTTTTTTTTTGTATATTTCTCCTTTAAGGGGGCATGGTAGGGGGTGTGCCCTATGCCTACATACTTTTGCTAATAGGTGTCCCTCATTTCCATCTCAAAAAGTTGGGAGGTGTGGGTTATTATTTATGGTATTAAGGTTTGAGCATTCACTACAGACACAGATCCTGGGCTTTCCAGTTTTAATAGGAAAGCAATGGGACTGGCAGGAGCACCAGGAATTTCACACAAAGGAAACAATACAAAGAGAACCAGATATTTTTTCATGCAAGTATATGGTACAGCAGGCACATATCAGGAATATGAAATGTTGGGTTAACAAACACTTTAAAGAAGACAGGTTCCCCAGGGCTTACTCTTATGTTGAATACACCTTCTAATGAAGGGCACATCCAAGAGTGCACCTAGGTGATGTGGTGTATTATGGAAGTCAAAAGACTGCTAATTCCCTGAGTTTTGTTGGGATGATGCTGTTGTTTCACAGAGTTCTTGTGTGATTCCTTATACCTTGGGGCTTTTCACACAAGGTATGGCCACATGAGATGAATTATATTGTATTCGCAAGATAGTTAGGTTTCAACAAATGCACATTTGATTTTCACATGTATCTATGTAAATGCATATGTTGAGGCGTATTATATTGTTCAGCACAAGTATTGGGGTAGAATATTATATTGATTCAATCCATAAATGGGCAGGTTGACTGTACCAAGTTGATCGATCAATCAACTTGGCTACAACCAGCTTGCCAGATAGCTGCTAGCGATAATCGCTGTCTTCTCCCGGCGTGGACGGCTTCTCTGCCTGCTTATGCCCCCCCCTCGTGGGGAGAAGACAATTTCTCCTCGGCAGGAGGGATTCCCCTGTCAACACTCTCAGTGTTGAAGGGGGAATTGTACAAATTTTTTCATGCAACCGTAGGTTGCAGAAAAGATATTTGCACCGTCTATGGCATGCCTTCTATTGCAGTGGAGGAAGGGCCAATTCTGTTCTGAGAGCTGATTACTGTGTGGAGTAGGTCCAAGGCTGACCAAAGATGGTTCGAATCTCGGCCAGTTTAGCAGGAACCGGCTGAGATTAATTAATCAACTTGGGTACAACCAGCCTGCTAAATCTTGCATGTAATTAATGCTAGTGGTATGGCTGCTAGCAATAATTGCTGTCTTCTCCTGGCGGGGACGCCTTCCCCTGTCCTCCGCCGGGGGGAATACAATGAGAAGACAGCTACTCAGCAGGAGAGATTCCCCTGTCAAGACTGTCTGTGTTGATGGGGGAATCAAGCCAATTTCTTTCCTGTAACCCATGGTGGCAGAAAAGAAATTTGCATCATGTATGGCCTGCTTAACTCTGGTGCTTATTGCAATGCCTAGTCATATACAGACTTCCTACACAAAGGCAGTAACAGGAAATTTCAAGTAAAGCTTTGAAGACAGAAGCTGTTAGTACCACATCTATTGGATGGCATAAATATTTCTGTGTTTCAATTGGGTTTTGGCCTCTCAAAGGGTTTCCTTAAGACCTGTTACTTAAAGTGTACATAAACCTCCCCAAAACATAATGTAATGCAGCTTATCAGTCTTTAAAAAATGCCTGTACTAGTTCTCTTTTTTTCAGGCTTCTTTCCTCTTATTTTTGCCTGGTGATCCAGTGATTTACATACTTCCTGTTTATGGATGGCTACACTCACTTCTCCTCCTGTATCTATGGATACAGTCAAGGTTGTCATCCTGGTTGGTCTTCAAACATGTCTTCTTCTCATCTCTATTAAATAGGGAGAATAAAAAAGATATTGATTTTGCTTCCAGTATTGTCAGTACATAATCTGTTTGGAAGCCATGCAGGGGAGACATCAGATGTCTAACCTGCCAATGCACAACACTATCACATGGGGGGTTCCCTTTGAGAATGTTTTGCCTCCATGCACTTATTTAAATGTGTAACTCCAGGATCCACGTGTGTATGTAAACAACAACTGTATATAACACTTTTTTAGGCCTAAAATACACATTTTAACATTTGTGTTGAAAAAAAAAAGATTTTTTTATTGCATGTTTTTCCAGGGGGAAGTGTAACATTAAGAGGAATAACAGGTTAAATATATATGAGGGTTTAGTGATTGGTACATCTACTTTAATTTCTTTCTATGGAATTCCTTGGCGACTTTTAATAGTTTACACTGGGAGTAAATGCCCTATATAGTTCCATTACTGGCCAGCATTTCAAACAAAAATGGGACACTTAACAGCTAAACATAGCAATATCTCCGAACAACCTGGATTTACCTGAATAATAAATTAGCAAAATAGTGACTTGATTTCTGCTTGTTCTTAGAAAGTGTCGGTCTCAAGTGAACAAGTCTTTGTTCATGGTCTGGTAGTCCACCCCCAAAATGATGCATGCATTATTTACACGCTGAAAGCTTATGAATAATAGCCATATAATCCATGTTATCTTCAGGCCGGTATAAATGATTTAAGCCTATATTCAGTGTAGCACAGAGTATTTAATCTATTGACATAAAAGTATTCCTGCAATCATTGTGCTGCATCAAATTACTATGTTCAATGAAACCCCCTATATATATCAAGGAAATGTTTGGTTAAATTAATACACATGCTTTTCCCCCAGGGCTAAGCCTACAATAATTACATTTAACATTTACATAATCAATCTAACCTTCAGATCCCAAAGGCAGCAGCCCCAGTGAGAAAGTGGAAGTGTTAATTATGTTGCTTTTTCAAGGTGTTATTTTTAAATCCAAGCAAAGGAATGAGGAAATATGAGGTAGGCAAGTCATTTTATTCATATCACCCAATTACTAGTCTAACCTGCTATTCTCATAGTTGTTAGAAAGTGGGCCAAATCCAAAATTCAATTTCCAATCTAAATTTGGCAAGCCGTGCTATGGATTTCAGTGTTATTTCATGAATCATTAATTGTTCAACTGAAGAAGAGATAAAAGAATAAAAATAAACTTGGCCAACAACAAAAATCGTTTGAAGCAGGTGAATATATCTTCTTGTTGGTGGTCTTCCCATGGGCTGGCAGGACTTGTTTGAATAGACATCCCCAATGGGTTTGTCAACTAAGGTTTGTCAATTCAACTATTTATGTGAAATCAAGCTCTTATATTGGAAGGTACATATGGTGTTTTTTTCCTTTCTTCCTCTTTCTGGGTATAGATGGTTACAATTATTATTGTGGATATACGTGAGGTTGTTGGTTTTTATAATATGTAACGCATACCATTTATTATTTGTATTTTTCCAATACTATTTCAGTGACCAGTTGTGTCTATATGTGAGATCTAAGTTCCTGAGGAAGCAGGCCATTCTGCGCAACGCGTCAACCTAAATTTAATGATCTCTGGGGACTTCTATGCTACAATTCTTCAGCTTAATTATGTGGAAGACAAATGGTAGAGTTGGCATCCCATTATAAACTATATTATATTTTTAATTGAAGTGTTTTTAAACTGATGTAATAAAGACATGTGGACTTGTTTAAATTTTTGTTGACCATTGGAGGGGTATTTATAGTCCCATCACATATACCTTTTTTTTCAGTTTTGCATTTGTCTAGAAAAACAGACTTTAAAATTGTCTAAATTAAGAGTAGTTTGTTATCGCTATATGAACTCGGTAAACAATTTGAAAAGGGGCAGCCTTTGATTCTTTGATGTATTCTTCATGTATAATATACAAAAGTATTTCAATGTGTGCCAAGATAAAAGATAACAGCATATTTATTACACTATACTGATTGTGACTTTGCCATTATTACCTCCTATCCCTGATCCATACATGTGATAGAAAGGACCAAAGAGAATTATTGGCATCCCGCAGCTTAGCAGTGTTTGCTGGGAAATTCCCATAGCAAAGCATCATTCTGAATATTGCACAATCTTTTATATAGCAATGACAAATTCTGCTGCAAATTCCATTGTATAAAGACCATTAGTAGTTGTCCCTTGTATCCCAAAGGAGCTTTACAGTGTACAATTTGTAAGACAGTTTACAGATTCCAATTGTACCTAGCATCATGTCTGTTTTTTCATGGTAGGTGTACATTTATGCAGTTTATTGGCATTGGTAATTGGTAATTTTCCAAGAAAGATCACTTTATGGTGAAGCTTATTACTTTGTGACTTTCTACAAAGTCACAATGTTGTATAGAAGCATAGAAAAGTGATGGGGGGAAAAAAGACCAAGTGGTCCATCGAGTGACTTTTTTTTTTTGTCTGAGTATAGATCCAGGTTTGTCCCAAGCATGTTTGAAGCCATTTACTATTGATTGACTCACTACCTCTGCTGGCAGTCTATTCCAATCATCAACTATCCTTTCAGTAAAATAATACTTTCTAAGATTAGTTTTGAACTTTCCTCCAGTTAGTTTGAGGTCATCTCTCTGTGTTCTTGATCTTGGTTTCATATTGAAAATACTTTCTTCTTGAAGGGCTGATCAATGGACAGTCTGATCAATAGACAAGAGAAGGCTTAACAAACACTTTATTAAGCCTGCAGAAGACTGATGACACCATGGAGCTCAAGGATGGCTTTTTCATGATAAAACTTTGATCTTTTTATTTAATGATACTGTTAATATTGTGACATGGAGTTTGTTCATACACATATGTAACGTTACTGAATGGTCAGCTATAAACTGTAAAACCTTAACTTGTGATCCCTCTTCTTAAAGAACCCAGTCCTGAACATTTTAAAAAAACATATACAATGTAAACTATCATACTACCAAATAAATACATTTGGTAAAGTGGCCTTTTTTAATAAAACCATCAAATATGATAACAACGTATTTCCAATTTGGGTACATGCAAACCTCTGAAGCAAGGATGGGGGTGGGCAACAACTATTTACATTTCATGATAGAACAGTTGGGTGCCAGGAATATAATTCACTACCATATGACAGATCTAGGACAGTATAAAAATGTTATGCTAACTTATAAATGTAAATGCCTCTTGTTACAAAAATAAATGGTTTATAGTTAACAATAGGGACACGTGTTAAAATTTGCATCCCTGTTGTTCAGTATATAGGATATCTGACAGTCTTCATATAAGCTCAAAGCTTATATATACGGTATCTCACAAAAGTGAGTACACCCCTTACATTTTTGTAAATATTTTATTATATCTTTTCTTGTAATAAAACTAAAGAAATTACACTTTGCTACAATGTAAAGTAGTGAGTGTACAGCTTTTATAACAATGTAAATTTGCTGTCCCCTCAAAATAACTCAACACACAGCCATTAAAGTCTAAACTGCTGACAACAAAAGTGAGTACACCCCTAAGTGAAAATGTCCAAATTGGGCCCAATTAGCCATTTTCCCTCTCCGGTGTCATGTGACTCGTTAGTGTTACAAGGTCTCAGGTGTGTTAAATTTGGTGTTATTACTCTCACTTTCTCATACTGGTCAATGGAAGTTCAACATGGCACCTCATGGCAAAGAGGATCTGAAAAAAAAATGTTGCTCTACATAAAGATAGCCCAGGCTATAAGAAGATTGCCAAGATCCTGAAACTGAGCTGCAGCATGGTGACCAAGACTATACAGTGGTTTAACAGGACCCGTTCCAATTAGAACAGGCCTCGCCATGGTCAATCAAAGAAGTTGAGTGCATGCCCTCAGCGTCATATCCAGAGGTTGTCTTTGGGAAATAGATGTGTGAGTGCTTTCCAGCATTGCTGCAGAGGTTGAAGGGGTGGGGGTCAGCCTGTCAGTTCTCAGACCATACGCCGCACACTGCATCAAATTGGTCTGAATGGCTGTTGTCCCAGAAGGAAGCCTCTTCTAAAGATGATGCACAAGAAAGCCGGCAAACAGTCTGCTGAAGACAAGCAGACTAAGCACATGGATTACTGGAACCATGTCCTGTGGTCTGATGAGATCAAGATAAACTTATTTGGTTCAGATGGTGTCAAGCGTGTATGGCGGCAACCAGGTGAGGAGTACAAAGACAAATGTGTCTTGCCTACAGTCAAGCATGGTGGTGGGAGTGTCATGGTCTGGGGCTGTATGAGTGCTGCTGGCACTGGGGAGCTACAGTTCATTGAGGGAACCATGAATGCCAACATTTACTGTGACATACTTAAGCAGAGCACAATACCCTCCCTTCAGAAACTGGGCCACAGGGCAGTATTCCAACATAACGACCACAAACACACCTCAAAGACGACCACTGCCTTGCAAAAGAAGCTGAGGATAAAGGTGATGGACTGGCCAAGCATGTCTCCAGACCTAAACCCTATTGAGCATCTGTGGGGCATCCTCAAACGGAAGGTGGAGGAGCACAAGGCCTCTAACATCCACCAGCTCCGTAATGTCGTCATGGAGGAGGAGTGGAAGAGGACTCCAGTAGCAACCTGTGAAGCTCTGGTGAACTCCATGCCCAAGAGGGTCAAGGCAGTGCTGGAAAACAATGGGGGCCACACAAAATATTGACACTTTGGGCCCAATTTGGACATTTTCACTTAGGGGTGTACTCACTTTTGTTGTCAGCGGTTTAGACATTAATGGCTGTGTGTTGAGTTATTTTGAGGGGGACAGCAAATTTACACTGTTATACAAGCTGTACACTCACAACTTTACTTTGCAGCAAAGTGTAATTTCTTCAGTTTTATCACATGAAAAGATATAATAAAATATTTACAAAAATGTGAGGGGTGTACTCACTTTTGTGAGATACTGTATATATGACATTACGCTTGCACTGCCATTGCCTATCTTGATGAAAGTGTTTTCCGATTGCTAAGTGTTGCTCTACAAAATACCCCTATCCACCCAAAAAATATAGATTAGTCCTGATTGGATTTCATAGGAATATTCTATTTACTAACAGCTTATTGATACTCGCTTGCCTCTCTGTTGGTTATTTTATGTGACTGGCAGCTCCACTGACCAACAAGGAGGCTCAGAAGAAGGAGGGGTGGGATAAGAAATAGTCAAGATTTACATATGACATCATCTGCCTCTATCTCTGGATATTGTGATTGTTTTGTCATGAGGTTTTCTCTAAAACAAACTTCTGCTTATGTGTCTTTTCATATATGCAGTTGGAATTGCCCAGATTGGAGACAAGTTTATCAGTGGTGTGGTTTAGGAATGGCCTTTGCAGGGGGAAAATGTGGTTCTCAAATCAAACAGTGTTATTTTGGTTGCTATATCTTTTTTAGCAAATACAGAGGTAATTGTGGCCATACAGAGGTAGTTATGGCAATACAGAGGTTGTTTCCTGCTCTTCTGCCAGCTCATTTCCTAGCATGGTGTTCAGCAGAATACCTCCCCTCATGTCTTCCTTTTTTTTTCTACCACAGGGAAGTAGCGTTGATGGTATAGCCCACCTTACTTTTAGCTCCCTTCTTTGTCTGGAAGTGTAAAATGTGATCAGCTTCCAAGTTTTATTGTCAAAGCTTAATTGAACAAGCTGAAATTAGAAGCTGATTGGCTAGCATGCACAACTGCACCAGATTTCGCACCCTCCAGTTTTAGTAAATCAACCCATATGTATGCCGAATCACCAGAAAAAGATGGGAGTGACAGCCTGGACTATGCATACTAAAGCAATGAAATGCCCTAAACTACTGTTCACAACACATGAGTACCAGAAATGGCCCGTCCATTGAGGGTACACAGGCCCTGCCCCCCATCCATGCCGCTACCACCCCCATCCATGTGTCGGTGCCCCTTGCAGGACGCAGGACGCATGAATTCCTATGGCGGGGGATGTTTTTATGAAGCACTGATTAGGGCCGGAGGCTCTAATAGGCTTCAAAATAGGGTTGGATCGGGCGCAGAGCATTGCGTCCGGAGCCCACCCAGGTGTGTTGCAACAGCAAATGAATATTCGCTATTGTAACACTGATCCTCCTCCCGGCCAATTAGGAAGTGGGTCACCCGATTGGCTGAAAGGACAGGCGATCCTTCTGGATGCCTAGGAGGAGGGGACGAGACGCACGGTGGAAGCAAGGAAAAGGAGAAAACACAGAAGCTGCTGCTTGATGCCCACCGCTGCCCGATGCCTGCCACTGTCTGGATGCCCAATGCCCAGATACCCGCCGATGCCCACATGCCCTCTGATGCCCGCCGCTGCCTGGATGCCCGCCACCAAGATGGGGTAAGTGCCGGAGGACCAACCACCAGACAGCGAGCGGGAGGGTTTGAATTGCCGCCGGCCGTGTGGGGGGGTTGTGGTAATTTGTCACCCCCCCAAAAAAAAAAAATAATAATAGCCGTCACTGATGAGTACACAGGGATACAGGGAACACTGAAAGTCTATTAATTAGAAATAGGACAGCATAGGTGCAAGAATAGCTTGAAGATGCGCCAAAAGAGCTGGCTAAACATTAATGCCTCATGCATACTAAGCACTAAGCAATTAGGGGCGTTCGATGTTTTCTTTCTGCCTCTAAACACCCCTCCATGTTAGCCTGTGAGGCTGATTTACTAAAGGCAAAACGACTGTGCACTTTGCAAGTTTAGTTGCACTCTGCAAGTGCAGTTGCTCAAAAGCTTAGTAAATGAAGTAAAGCTTTACCTTACAATGAATACCCAATCCCATGCAAGGAAAAATAATAATAATAATTAACCACTTCAGCCCCAGAAGGATTTCCCAGTTTAGGACCGGAGCACTTTTTGCGATTCGGCACTGCGTCGCTTTAACTGACAATTGCGCTGCTGTGCGACATTGCACCCAAACAAAACTTGCATCCTTTTTTCACCACAAATAGAGCGGTATTTAATCTCCTCAGCGTCATTTCTGATCACCACTATAAACAAAAAAAGCGACAATTTTGCAAAAAAAAAACAATATTTCTTACTTTTTGCTAAAATCCAAATCCAAAACAAAATATATAAAAAAACATTTTTTTCAACGGTTCCTCATATTTTTGGTAAAAAAAAAAAAATCGCAATCGGCGTTTATTGATTGGTTTGCGCAAAAGCTGCCGCGTTTTCGAAAGATGAGAATTAATTTATGGGGTTTTATTTTTTTTTCATATTTTACTAGTAATGGCGGTGATCTGTGATCTTTAGCGGTACTGCGATATTGCAGCGGACATCTCGGACCATTTTGACACTTTTTTTGGGACCAATGACACTTATACAGCGATTATTGCTGTGAAAATGCACTAATTACTGTGTAAATGCCATTGGCAGTGAAGAGGTTAACCTGGAGGGGTGCTCTAAGAGTTAACTGTGTTCCCCCAGTGTATTCTAACTGTATGGGGGCTGGGCTGGCAGGGGGAGTAATCATGGCTTCCATATACAGGAAGCCTGTGATCACATCCCTTCCCCTCTGTCAGAACAGAGATCCGTGTTTACATACATGGACCTCCGTTCTCTCACTGCGGGGGAGCCATCGCTGGTAGCCAGCGGAGATCGAGTCCGCCCTACCCATTCCCTGGCCCCCCGGAACACAGTGAGCAAGCAAACGCGCCTCTGGCGGCGCACGCATGCTTACAATACTCGTTCTCGCAGCCGCCGTCAGGTGACGGCGGTTTGCGATAACTAACCACTTTGCTGCCATCAAGCCACGGCGGGCGGTCAGCAAGTGGTTAAAAAAACACATTTGTTGCTTGCCAATGCTTGGATGATGGCAGTCAGCAGAGCTCTCCCTCATTTACTAAGCTCTGGAGCACCTGCACTTGCAAAAGTGCACAGTCTATTTGCATCTAGTAAATCAACCACTATGTGTCCATGCACACATAGGTGTTTAGAGGCAGAAAGAAAACACTGCCAGCACATCCAAAAGCAGCAGCATTTTGGCAGAAAAAAAACGCTTGACCTGTGTAAACCCATGTAAACGCATCTAAAGGTGCATTAACGCTAGGCACGTTTAGAGCTTGGGTGTTAACTCATTTCAATGAATTGATTAAATACCCAAGTGCTTAATGAGCTTAAACGTGTTTACATGTGTCAAATGTTTTTTCTGCCAAAACGCTGCTGCCAGGAAGAAAGCTGTTTAGGAGAGCTGGGAAAATGACCTTTGTGCATGGGGCCTAAAACAGATTCTAAACAATGTCCACAATGAGAGAAAATGTAGGGAAAGCAGAGTACAGTAATACCTCGGTTCACAAACGGCTCTGTTCACAAACAACTCGGTTCACGAACAGAAGAGTTCACAAAAATTTGCTTTGGTTCACAAACACGAGCCGCAATCATCTTCCCTGCTCCGACACGTTCATATTGAGACGATCAGTGCATGATGAGTCTTAGGAGAACCTGTCCACTCAGATAGGGGTTTCTGCCCCCTGACTACCATGAGGGTGGGTTCACTTGCTTGGGAATCATGGAAAAACAGTTCATATGAATTTTAACAACTCTATCATGCCTTCAGATGATCTTTCCCTGGATGCACAGTGCTGTTTTCTGGCCCCTAGATTAGTAATTTAAATTGGGGTTTAGGATTGTTTCGAACAAGGATTAAAGAGGAGCTTTCGTTGTATTTTTTTTTTTTTTAGCTGTACACAGCTTAATGTAAATGACTGTATGTAATATATGTTTAAAATTCTTTTTTTGTACATACATTTTATCATTTATATATAAACAAAAAAAAAAGTTCAGAACGGATTAACCTGATTTACATTGAACCCTATGGGAAAATTTGCCTCGGTTCACAACCAATTCGGTTTCACGAGTTAAGTTTGTGAACCGAGGTACCACTGTATACTAGGAAAAAAACAAACCCATGATCTACAATGAAAAAGAAAAAAGTAACAAGAATGAAGACTACATGAATGCAAGATCTGTTTAATCAAAAATGTGTATAGAAAGTAATATATATATAAAATATTAAAAGTATATACCGTATTTTCCGGCATATAAGATGACTGGGCGTATAAGACGACCCCCTACTTTTCCTGATAAAATATAGGGTTTGAGTTATACTCACCGTATAAGACTACCCCCTTCCAACGCACACCAAATAAAAATTAAAAACATCAGATTTGATTTCAATATGGTAATTTTAATTGAAATGCTTATGAAATGCAGGTACTTAGCAGGAAAACTGTCACTTATAAACATAAGGCTGTTTGTCATCAAACATGTAAACATAAAACAGTGCAACGGGATGCGGCGCATGGTGGCTCAGCTAGAGGGCGCCTGTCCCTAAAGTTTCCGTATACCAGCTTATAAGGGCCGGTTCACACTTGAGAGGCGCAACTTGCCAGGGCGAACAAGTCACCCCGCTCGAGGCGATCTCAACGCGGCTTGTAAGGAGACTTCTATCATAGAAGTCAATGTAAGCTGCGCTGAGATCGCCCTGAAAATTGTGCAGGAACTATTTTTCTAAGTCGGAGCGAAGCGATTCGCTCCTATTAGAACGGTTCCATTGCACAGCATTGAGACGACTTGTCAGACGACGCAAGTCACCTGACAAGTAGCCTAGATGTGAACGGGCCCAAGTGTGAACCAGCCCTAAGACGACCCCCCGGCGTATAAGACGACCCCCAACTTTTGAGAAGATTTTCATGGGTTAAAAAGTCGTCTTATACGCCGGAAAATAGGGTACATTTGTGTGCCAAAATGAGAATGCAAAAGTAGATGCTTAATAAGCCACAAAATATCCCTCAAAACTGATATAATATGTTGGCAGCTGAGTGGGGACTAGAATCTCCAATTTATAGCTCTGTTTTCCCACACATAATAGCTTCTACTATAGGAATTTTGATATTTCAATCCAGCAAAAAATACTACATGATGATCAACAAGCAACAAGAAAAAAATAAAATAAATGTTAACACTGATGCTGGCTGGATTTGTTTCAGACACCCCGGTAATGAAGAACCTTTAAAAGATTAACGCAAACAGTTATTTACGCAGAACAGAAGAAATACCCCGGGAGCCCAGGTTGGGCAAAACATAAAAGTTAAGCAAATAAAATACAAAACAAAGTCTAAAGCACAAATTGTCAGTTTATGTTTCAATGTTTTTATTAATGTTTCACCAAAGTATAATTAACAGTAGCAGTACATCCATCGAGCTATGCATCATTATAGCGCATTGCAGATCACTGGTTACAAGATATCAACCTTTATATGTATCCTTGTTAAGTATAAGATTCCAATAACATCTAAGCATAAACAACTCTTTGCAGTTCAACCTCCATAAAAGAGAAACTTTATTATTCCATTCGCTTGTACGGTGGTTATTAGTACTGCATAATTTATGGTAATCCATAAGGGCACTTATCCTATAATATCCTGACTGGGGTATTTGTCTTGCTTTTTAGACTTTCAGTACAGTTTTATATCCCAGCTATCTGCCTAAAGCAGAACCCAGATGGCCCGAACCCGTTGGCCCAGCTGGGTCCCGCACCAAGCTCGACTAGCACCACTAATCACAGTGGTAAATAACCAGTAAAGAAAAATAGGAGAAGAAAATGTGACAGAGAGAGAAAAAAGAGAAAAAAAAAAAAAAGGGGGGGGGGGGGGAGAAAGGAAGAATAGGAGTAGGGGTGAGGAGAAAGGGAAATAGGGAGGGGGCTCTACTCTCCCAACCATAATCTCACAGCATTCATTTAGTCAGGAATTGTCCGTGGATCATTGCTCAAGTAGCTAATCCAGGGCTCCCATACCTTTTCAAATTTCTTAATTTTGTCCTGTAGCAGGGCTGTAAGCTGCTCATTCAGCATAAGCCAAGAAAGTTTACTTTTCAATTGATCGAATGGTATGGTTGCCTGTTTCCAATTCCTGGCTATTGTGATTTTTGCCGAGACAAATATGAATTTCAACCCACTTCCCCAACTGGTCCATAGCCCTGGGGCTTTCTCTGATAACTTTAAGTATAAACAGAGCCGTTTTTAGTGTTATCGGTCCTTAACCTT
>BLSH010241806.1:2106088-2192312 GCA_018402905.1 Glandirana rugosa
ATCCGCTTGCAAAACTACGCTAGCTTAGGTTCCACCTGTTACGCTAGCATGTTTAATTAGTCTTAAGCCGATAGCCGAATTCTGATTAATTTGTACGATCGCATTGTCCACCTTGGATTCGATCGCATCAAAACGTTCGCCTATGTTCCGAATGTCTTTCTTCAGATCTGTGGTTATGATGGTGCATGCTTTGGCAAGCTCCTGCTGAAGCATTGTGGCGAATCTAGCCAGCAAGGCAGAGTCCCCCTGATAAGGAGCTGATTGTGGTTTTTGTGGGATCAGTTCAGGGCTTGCTTGACTGAACAATGCGTCTGCTATTTCAGCCATGTCCCGGTCCATAGATGACCCAGGAGAGTCTGCCTGTTCCTGCATGCTGGCCAGTGCGTCAGGGGAGGGGGGGATATAACTGCACTCACCCCTCTGCTCCGTCTCCTGTTCCTCTGATGACTGGGAAGAGAAAGGATCCCTCACCGGTTCCCGCTGCGGCGAAACCGGCAATGTTTTCTGTGCCTTGGAGCTCTGACTGCCTCGTGTCGCCGCCATTTTGGAAGGCTGTGTCTGTCCTGGGGAGGAGCGGGCCGCGCCGCTAGAATTTCGGCTCTTATAAGGTCTTTTTTTCGGCTGACCCCTCGCCCTTCGCTGCATCGCCCGTTCAGACTAGTTGGTAGTCCAGTCTCCTGTTTTCCCCGGCTCCACCAGTGCTGTATATAGCTGTTTTAGGCTCAGGGTGTGCGGAGCTCTTTCAGAGCACGTCCGTCCTCGAGTCCCCGCGCATGCCAAATTGTCAGTTTAATGTTGACATGCCCCTGGCACAATTAATTAGCTGGGAAGTTGACAGCCCGGTAGTTTTATCTAGTAAGGAGGATTATTGGGTTTGAAAGGTGCAAGATATTATAAGGAAGCTCCAAATAATGAACTCACATAACATGGCAAAGTAATCTTTACCGTGAGCGTCAGCTACAATCCAAACGTCTGTTTTATTTCTTTGTTATTACGGATTGTAATGGCTTGAGCTAATAACTACGGGCAAGTTAATGCACAATGAAGCTCTTACCGGCATGATTAGTTTTCTACTCCACATCTGGGTTATTTTGAAGGACAAAAGTGTCCTAAGGATGCTGACAGGTTTAGCTACATGCCTCAGTTGTGTTTGAAATGCAAAGAAAAATAAAATAAAGAAATGCAAGCATTATTTTGGGATGAGCGGTTATACAAGTCGCAACTGTCACCAGGGCCATTTTTCTGGATGGTCCAGATGGCCAACTAACTTAAAAAAAGATTTCTGATAAGACTGGAAATGGCACAATCAGTATTGTAGTGTTTCCGTACATTGAGGTCATGGAGAAACAAGCAATGATGCCATCTATTCCAAAAGCTAAACTCCAGGCAGATATGAAATACAGAAACCTATGCAGCTTTCCTCATGTATAGTTGTACCCTGTTATTTGTCTGAATAAAACATTATTTGACCTAAACCTATGCAGCTCTGTGTTCATTAATACACCATCAAATGTATTTTTAAGTGCCCAAATTTGGCCTGGTATCAGCTTCTTGCAGGCAACTATACCACAATGCTCAGTGATGGGATTGGAACAGCAGCACAAGAAGCCCATTAGGTGTGCTGCGTCGCAAGGAGCATGCTGATAGAAAGAGAGATCAAACAAAACCAAAGAATTGCAAGCTCAACTTACCGACCAGCCTGCGACCAATCAAATTCACGTGTCTAACAGTAGCGTTTAAAAAGAGGGGTCACTCCGCTCTCTCTTTCTATCATACAAAGAAAAGTCACTGCCCCCACGTATAACTGGCCTCCACAGCAAGGAGCTCTGGAAGGGCAGACATATCAAGCAATCCAAAGAAGTCCAAGCTCAGCTTACCGACCAGCCTGCGACCAATCAAATTCACCTAACAGTAGTGTTTAAAAACAGGGGATTGGTTACACACATTTGCAAGTGCATGCGTAAGCTGCAGGCCCCGACAAGGCTCCCTGTGTACTGCAGACCTAACTCTATATAAGAGTCTATACAATGGAAGCACATGCAATTTAATGGATAGATGAAGGGCAGGTGACTGAAGGAGCCCAGCCCTCCTTAAAGGTACAGGGACAGACTAGACACCCAGCACATTGCACAATGGCATGCTAATTGCATGCACTTCCATTGTGAAGACTCTTATATAGAAATAGGTCTGCAGTACACAGGGAGTCTTGTTGGGGCCTACAGCTTACGCATGCACTTGCAAATGTGTGTAACCAATCCCCTGTTTTTAAACGCTACTGTTAGACAGGTGAATTAAATCGGTCGCAGGCTGGTCGGTAAGTTGAGCTTGGAATTCTTTGGTTTTGTTTGATATATCTACCCTTCCAGAGCTCCTTGCTGTGGAGGCCAGTTATAGGTGGGGCAGTGACTTTTATTTGTATGATAGAAAAAGAGAGCGGAGTGACAGAGAGATAGGTTCATTAGGGTGCTGCTACTTCTTTCACTGTACAGTCACAGGGTGGAGGTAGGGAGGAGACCTGTAAGTGAATGTGACACTTCAACAGAGAAACATCAGATCCCCCTCCCTTGCCAAATAGGCTGGCATTGTCTGGCAGAGCTAAAAGCAGAGAACCTTATGGACAAAAATACAAATCATTGGCAGGGAAAACAGCTCTCACATGTGTATTTAGCTGTTTGCCTACAGTTCAGCTTAAGGCTTTATGTACACTACAGCTCCTAAACTTGAGTTTAGGAGCGTTTGCCATTTTTTTTTTGCCAAAGCTCCTAAACTCAACTCCATAAAAGCCTATGTGTTCATGTACACATAGGCTTTTAGCATCGTTTAGGAGCCGCTGCGGTTAGGGAAGATTCAACACTCCTCAAACTCCCTCTCCTGAACGTGTAAGATTCACGTTCAGTATAGGAACATTTTGACTGCTCTTCCCATACCTGTAGGCCATTTGTGCACAGACTGAAGCCTGCCCCAAATGCTTGTGATAGCTTTTACAGCTCAATCTTGTCCTCTTCTCCAGGACTGACCATCCATTAGGACAAATACCCTCTAGTGGTACAAGAGCGAGTGCTGTTCTTCTTAGCACTGCACATGTGCAGAGTTATCTCTTGCTGCCACAGAGGACTCATCCTAGCAACTGGTCCATCCTAGAGAAGAGGACAGGATGGAGCTGTGAAAAATATCAGAAGCATAAGTGGAAGGCTTCATACAATCATAGGCATGCGCATGGGGTGTGCCAGGTATGCCTGGGCACACCCTAATCACTATGTGCGGTGCTGATTCCCCCTATTGCCCAGGCTCCCCACCCTTGTTGCCCCACCCCGCATTGCTGCTGGCTTACCTCTTCTCCCCTCAGCTGCTGCAGGGTATGTTTCAGGACTGAGAGCGGGGGAAGGAGGTAGTAAATGTGTAATTTACCGGCCTCTTCCTTTTCTAAATGAACACAGTGCACACATTCGCTCACAGTGTCCATTCATAACTGAAGCATAATAAACTATGTTTACTATGCATCAGTAAGTGAATGACCAGGAAGACACTCAGCAGAGAGCACCCCAATGCAATAGGCTGTGCACACCTATGCATACAATACATATTACAATCCATACAATACAATAATACAATACATATTTTGAAAATTGGGTTCGTTTAGAACTATTGAATTTTTTTTGCAGACTGCATAAAACATTTTCTTATAAAGGTGAACTAACTCTTTAAAGCAAAGTACCAAGCAATACTTTTTTTAAGTTTAAAGCCTTGTACACACGCACCGATTGTTGGACAACCAAATGTCCAACTTTTGTCCAAATTGGCTGTTGACGGTTTTGTCTAGCGTACTGATGGTAGTCAAGTAATCGCCCAACAAAGCCGAATGTAGTGACGTGCTACGAGCGTATAAAGAGGAAGTTCAGGTGAATGTGATTTGTTAATTAGGAACACAGGTTACACGACTGAACACTTCCTGGATTCCGAGTATGCGTGTTTGCACTTTCAACTTTTTGTTGGTCAACTTCTGTAAACCCCAGCCAACAATCAGCCAACGCCTTGTTGGCCAACAAAAGTTTTCTAGTCTTTTCAGCCAACTTATAGATAATTGGAAATCGGCTGTCAAATAGTGCGTACTAACGTTCGCATAATCAGTCAACAGGCTGTTGGACGACCATTGTTAGCCGATAATTGTACCATGTGTACAGGCCTTTAGAGTGGGGAATGTTTATAATCATTCTTTGGTTTGTAATACTGTTTCCTCATTGGAGGGATTTCCTACAACTTCCTGTCCTGGGGACATGCAAAGCCAAGGGAAGTCTCAGAAAAGAAAATAGTTACCATTAAAAAGCTTGCAAAGTCTCTAACTCCTCCTCACTAATATACTAATGCAGTTGTAAGGCCTCGTACACATGGACGTTATTTGACGCCGGCGTTTTCTGGCATTTTTTGCAGCTCTCCATGTTAGTCAATGGCCCCATAAAAACGTCTGCGTTTTTGAGCTGTAGATGGCGTCGACATTAGTGAGCTGAAAGTAGAACCCATGGCCACCGCGTTCTGAAACTGTAACATTTTGGCGTTTGACGCTGACGCCGTAAAACGCCAAGAAACGCCAACTAATATTGTACCGGCGTTTTCCGGCGTTTTTTGACGCTGACGTTTGTAGGTTGAAAAATAGCAGAGGGATGATTTTTTTTAAAAAACGCCTATTGACGCCGACGCTCACTAACGCTGATGCATAACGCCGAAAAACGCCGATTCTTTTTCCTTGACGTCGGGCCCGACGTTTTGTTTATTTTTAAAGATACGCCCGTGTGTATGAGGCCTAAATGTTGAATGTTGTCTGCCCCCTCCCATTGTGGGAATCTTTCTTACTTCCTATCCTAGTGACACAAAGTACTGGTGAAATATTGCCCCTACAGGGGTACACACAGCAATAAAATGTGAAACAAATAAAGGCTTCAAAAATTGGATTCTCATCCATGCATTTAGAATGGTTTACGGCTGGCAAGAAGCAATATAGTTCTATTTTAGTAGTACCACTTCGCTGTCTATACATCACTTTCAGACATTCAGATTTTGACATTCATCGCCAGTGATGTCACTCCTGACACTCCTAAACTAGAACACAATTCAATTCTCTCCCGGTAATAATCTAATTTCTGCACAGCTTGAAAAGTAATACTTTTTTGGAATTAAGCATGTGAACTGTTCCTATAGCATTATTCCACCCTATGATCAAAGGAACTGCACGCTCTCAATGTGTGGAAGACAAATAACGGAGCCCTGTGTATTACAGAAATCCGTGGTAAAATGTTTGCACTGGAAGCACAAAAGGTCTGATGAGAGGTCTGATTCATTGCTCTGCTGTATTAAGGCGCAACTTTAACGAGTCATTTGCCACCAATATCGTAACGGAAAATGACCTGTTATTTCTGCACACCCTATCTGTGAGGATGTCTCCCATTTCACAATCGCTTCTAAATGGGCCGGGAGGAATACAAACTACTTTACTGATGCCTTGTATCTCGGAGACAGGCAGCACCCAAGGGGCTGAGTGTAAAGTAGAAAAAAGGGATAAGCAGCAATAAAACTGCAAACACAGGGAATCCATATGTAATACATGAAAACAGCTGGGAATGATAAAAGCTGATGAGATTAAACTCCCAATGACAGAGTGAGATCAGGCACTGAGAAGAGGCCTATACTGTGTAAGCTTACCAACTTTCACACCCCTTTAAATAGCAACCCTTGTTTACAATTATTTTTGCAGTACACCCCTCTGGGCATCCACTGAAATTTCGCATTCTCGTTTTCCTAAAAAATGATATAGCTTAGCTGGCAAGTCTGTAAAATAATACACAATTTGCTATATTAAAAGAATACACTGGCAGAGCTACCATAAGAGCAGGCGATGTAGGTGCCTTCAGTGCTATAAGGCAGCCTGCTATTGCGGTGGTGGAGAATCACCGCACATTTTTTCTGCATTGCCAGGACTCTAAATCCTTCTCCTCTTATAGATGTAAAGGTGGGTTGCTTGCATCAGAAATGAGAGCATCATAACAACAGCGTAGTGACATCAACAGGTTACTACCACCAATGAAGTCACTTGCATCTGTTGTACAGGGAAGAAAATATCCATATGAGCCGCATATCTCTGCAAACCCCAGGTAAGAAAAAGTAACTGCCTCAGCCTGGGCTCCAGCCAGACCACATGCCTAAAACATTTCACTCTGCCCACGGAGCTGAATCATGGGAGATCCCCAGGATTCAGCTCTGGGTGTGGGGTGAAACACAATGGGGGCATGGCTTGGGTGGAACCTGGGCTGAGGTTGTTAAAATTTCTTACATAGAAGATCAGCAACCAGGACATGGAAAAAAAGTTTTTTCCCGGAGTTCTGCTTTAAATGTGTAATGACTAAACTACATCATCACATTTGCTCTATTTCACTTTACAGTACATGAACCTTCTTTCCTTGTGATCGGTTTCAGCAGAATAAAACATCGGACTAGTCATAAAACAGTAAAGTAGTGTTAATGCAAATAATCTGATTAAAATACACCAATGGAAAAAGATGGTACAAGGGAGGACACATCTGTTTAGTGAACACTAGGGATGGGCTGAACACCCCCCGGTTCGGATCGCACCAGAACATGCGAACAGGTAAAAAACATTCTAACACCGTTAAAGTCTATGGGACCAAAACATGAAAAATCAAAAGTGCTAATTTTAAAGGTTTATATGCAAGTTATTGCCCTAAAAAGTGTATGGGGACCCGGGTCCTGCCCTAGGGGACATGTATCAATGCAAAAAAAAGTTCTTAAATCAATCGTTTTTTCAGGAGCAGTGATTTTAATAATGCTTAAAGTGAAACAATAAAAATGAAATATTCCTTTAAATATCGTGCCTGGGGGATCCCCTTAGTCTGCCTGTAAAAGGGCGCACCTCTGTGATGTTTAGAACATAGCCAGAGCAAAATTACATTTGTGAAGGAAAACTGTAATTTATTATTGCGGCTGTAATGTATTGCCGGCTTCTGGCAATATTCAGAAAAAATTACTGAAAAAATGTGCGTGGGATCCCCCCCAGTCCATTCCAGGCCCTTCGGGTCTGGTTTGGATTTTAAGGGGAACCCCGCGCCAAAATTTTAAAAAAAATTGACGTGGGGTCCCCCCTAAAATCCAAACCAGACCCTTATCCGAGCATGCAGCCTGGCCAGCCAGGATAGGGGGGGATGAGCGAGCACCCCCCCTCCTGAACCGTACCAGGCTACATGCCCTCAACATAGGGAGTATGGGTGCTTTGGGGCAGGGGGGAGCTCTGCCCCCCACCCCAAAGCACCGTGTTCCCATGTTGATGGGGAAAAGAGCCTCTTCCCCACAACCCTGGGCTGTGGTTGCGGGGGCCTGCGGGCAGGGGTCTTATCGGAATCTGGAAGCCCCCTTTAATAAGGGGGCCCCCATATCCCGACCCCCCCATGTGAATTAGTATCAGGTACATCGTACCCCTACCAATTCACCAAAAGTGTCAAAAAAAGAAAGAAACCATAGGAGACAATTAGGGACAAGTCCTTTATTAAAAAATAAAAATAAGTGTCCCCCATTGTAATCCATCATCAATCACGGCGTGTGACGGACAAAAAAAACAAAAACGCAACAGCTCCTCCTCCATGGGAGGGCTCCCGCCGACTGAGCTCTGTTTGTTGTGATACTTTATTTATATCGCAGGGCTGGACCACTTGGTGACGTACGCACATGACCCGCCCCCTCTGATGTCACATGACGTCAGAAGGGGCGAAGTCACTTGCTTACGTCGTGGGGTGGCCCCGCCCTGCCATATAAACTGTTATAACATACAGCGGGCAGACAGCGGGAGCTCTCCCATGGAGGAGGAGCTGTGCGCACCATCTGTGGGCAATGCATTATGGGGCGCTCCGCAGCGGCGAAGTCGCTGCGAACGCCTCATAATGTTCTAAATTTGACGAACGGGTGAACGCTTGGTATTCGAGTCGAACACCTAGTGGACACTAAAAGCCAACTTTCCTCTACAGTGTTCAGTTCTCCTAAATGTTTTTTTACAGATGTTTTTAATACATTTCATTTTTTAGCAATATAAAGTTTGTGAAATATGTTTTTTATATAGCTGATTAACTGATATTATTTATAATTAATAATATAAATAAGAGTATCACTTTTTACAGTATTCAGTTCCTGATGCGACAAAGAACATATAGAACATGTTGTCCCAACTTCCTAGGTACCCTGTAATGCTAGCTGTGAAGTCAGACAGGATGCCCCCCTTGGCGCACAGCCATTAAACACTGTAACCAGCTAGGAGATGGCTGCTTTGTTAGCGAGAGCCTGTCACATGTACTACATTACTTTGTCACATGTGGAATTGAATATTGTAAAAAAGTGTTACTTCTTTAATAAATGCACATAACTAATTTTAGTACTGCAGGTACTAAATTAGGTCTTCTTCACACTGCAGAAAAGCTTGTATTTTAAGGATAGAGTTCTGCTTGGTGCTGGACTGGAGAAACCATAGAAAACTATCAACAGCCAAAGTCCAAATATTTAATACTGTGAAGACTGAAGTATTGCAACACCCCAACCTACAGCAGCAATTCTGATCAAAACACACTTTTAGACCCACATTCTCGGGGGGGGGGGGGGGGACAAACTCAACCAGCTGTTTTATTGTGGCATGCCATTTAATATCTTCCAGCATCAGTTTCCTTTGTGGTTCTTAGCATTTAGTCACTTGCTCTATCAGAGCTGCAAGGAAATTGGTGCTCCAGGTAGCTCTATAATATTCTGCATGAGTTACTGACAGTAAGTCCTACTCTGATCCATGTCTAAATGGTAAAGTAATGCCGCTCTTGGACATCAAAACAACATACGAGGGGTCTTCAAAAAGTTTCCACACTTTTTTGTAGTTAATAGTTAAAAAGAGTGCAGAAACTCTTTGAACAACCCTTGTATCTTGTTAGTACTTGCTTACAGTGGCTTTCCCCCTGCCTCCTAGCCCATTCTTCTCCTGGGGGTGGGTCAAAACCAACTCGCCAATTGTCCAAGCATCAAGAAGGTCCACAGTGTGAGCAGGAACTCACCATTAAGGAGGCTCGAGAGGAGTGTATATCCAAAAATGACTGGGAAAAAGAATGAGCAGGAGAGACATATTCCAGGAACATCTAAAAGCAATTCCATCTGAATCAAATGTCTGTCTTTAGCTATAACTACTGGCATTAACACCACAATCTATACTGCATCCATTGTAGTGGGCATCATTGCTGTTAAATTATTAACAGGCTCTACCACTTAAATTATTCATGTCCGTGTTGGTCACTGTAGATGTTAACCTTAAATACATTGTCGAGTGCATTTGTAAGTGTATCCTTTATTATAAGTAACATCAATAAGAGAAGTCAATGCAGCCCTGCCTTCGTTGCTGAATTCTAGCCTCCCGATGACATCTGGGTTTGAGTAAATCTCATGCTGTTTTGGTTGATGATGTGCATTAGGTACCCCGCTGGTAATAATGATGATGATGGTGTTCATCAGACAGATAAAACATTATTTTGTTAAGCAGACAATTCTAAAGCATCTGTAAAGCCATATGGGCACACAATGATTTCTTCACTACTGTCACTGATGGAAAATGATTTCTGTGTGCAGCAAATTCTGTGGGCAGCAATGAGGAACAGGTATGTCTCACTTTCATTTTGTTTTTTCTGCTTGTATATTATGCATTAAAACACAAGCACTTGGTTCTGATTCCCAAAGTAACAGCACATGCTTGCCGCACTGCCAGGTAGACAAAATTATATTAATTAGTTAATTGTATAAGAGAACAACACATCTTATCTCAGCTATGGAGAGAACTAAACAACAAGCACTATGATGATGATCTTAAAATAAAGCTGCCACAAGCCTGCAAAATTCCAACTTAGCATTTAATAAATACATGCATAAGCACAGGCTTAAAAGAATCTGTTACCACGCCCATTCACAACAAAAATCGAACTACCCAACCAATTATACTTTCCTTCACAGTGCTCCCCGGCACATCTTCCTTAATTACAGCTGCCAAAAATACCTGGAGTTTCCGGGTATGGAAAGCATGTGACCTCCACCCACAAGGCAATATTCAGGCCTAGAGATGAATCACAATATCTGAACACTGTAACATTACAGAGAGGATGGCACCATCAACCATGTGTAAGCTCCAACAACATCAGTCACAGAGCTTATACAGAATATTTAGCATCAGCTGTGATGAAGAAAGGAATAGCACTGTGGAGATGAGTCATGAGCCAGTTGAATGGCCCCCAAGGTCTCCCGATCTGACCCCCTTAGACTTTTATTTTGGGGTCATCTGAAGGCAATTGTCTATGCTGTGAAGATACGAGATGTGCAGCACCTGAAACTACGGATACTGGAAGCCTGTGCTAGAATTTCTCCTGCGGTGTTGCTATCAGTGTGTGAAGAGTGGGACAAGAGGGTTGCATTGAAAATCCAACACAATGGGCAGCACATTGAACACATTTTATAAGTGGTCAGAAACTTGTAAATAACTCATGAAAGAATAAAGTTACGTTAAAACCAAGCACACCGTTGTTTTTCTTGTGAAATTCCCAATACGTTGGATGTGTCACATGACCCTCTTCCTATTGAAAAAACAAAAGTTGGATTTAAAATGGCCAACTTCAAAATGGCCGCCATGGTCACCACCCATCTTGAAAAGTTTCCCCCCTCACACATACTAATGTGCCACAAACAGGAAGTTAATATCACCAACCATTCCCATTTTATTAAGGTGTATCCATATAAATGGCCCACCCTGTAGTAGACATCCTGGGTATGAAAAAATTTGAAACAACGAAATCATAAATTATAATATCATAAATAACTATAAATAATTATCAAAAAGAATAATATAATTATAATAAAATATATTCAATAATGTAATTAAGTCCAAAACACTGAAATTTGCTCATTTGCAGAATTGTCGCTGTCTTTATTTTCAGTGTCTGATGACGAATTTCCCCACTAATCAGTATCGCTCAGTTCTGCAAGTGATTCTTATTTACTTTACAGATTACAGTGTACTGTATGTGTTATGTGTGTGTCATTTTTTTAAATTTGCAGCTGGGCTCCGCCCCCCATGCGACGCAACGCTCACAGGGAACCTAGGGGCATCAGGCGAAAGATTCAGCTCAGCCTCCTCTCTTCCAATCACTAGCTCACCCTCCCCCTCTCATGCACAGCCATTCACTGGGAAGTTTAGTGTGCTACTATCCCCCTCCCCCAGCTCTATTGTGGCTAAGGACGGAATGAATGTGATCACTTATAAAAAAGAGAAAAACAGTATTCATATCTTTTTATTTCTAAACATAAATGTTTTGCCTTTCATTTATATTTTAAACTGAATGGGTTGTTTTACAAGGCGAGGGTTTACAACCACTTTAAGTATTTCCCAATAAGAACCATAGTGTTGCCTAAATATTTCCCAACATACAAAAGACTGCTATGAAGTTTCAGGCAGTTTAGTGTAACAATCATTGCACCATCATCCAAGGGATGGTAAAACTATACACCTGAAGGGTACAACAAAATGTTAAATTATATGAAAGGCAAAACGTTTTTGAAAATGATTACAATCCCTGTCAAGTTTTTTCATCCCATTGGGGATATTTATCCTCACTTCTTGTCTTCTTGTCCACTAGACGCAACAGGAAGTGAGGCGAAACCACTTGAAAGTGAGGGAAATGCCCTCTTAGACAGTTGTCAACCGGAACAGGTGTACCCATTGGAAGATTTCCCCTCTGTTCCTGTAGACGACTCATGACAACTCTATCCAAAACTAAAAAAAAAAAGGGTTGGCTTTAAATACACTTCATTGTTCAGGTAATCACACACTGCCTTCTATTACTTAGTCGGTAGCAGCAATAGTGGATGTTTCAGTGCTGCATGAAAGGTCCAATTTAAATGTTTTGACAAGCACCAAGCATTCTATTATACATTTTATTCTGAATATGTGCTAAGCTTCAGAAAGAACCAGAAATGTATGCGGGTACTGTCTGGAATAGATAAACAGGCACTATGACCTAGTTAACTCTGTACCGTATTATATTCTATTTTTCTGCCGTACAATTTTATTTTCCGCTAAGTGGCCCTCTCTGATAATGAAATCACTTTATAATGGCACTCGTTCACTATGTGACCTCTAAGTGATCTTGCACAGTAATGTCTAGCAATGTCCCCACTTTTGTGTGCATTGTTCTCTCTGTCACCCAACACGAATACCCTGCATACATTGATGGTTTTGTGAAAATGACGCTCTGTTCAATAATTTATTTAGAGTTAATTAAAAGGCATTATTAAACAGTACATCAGCCATTTCCATTCTTTAGTCTTTATTTCTACTTCCTTGACAACGACATAATTGTTAGTGCAGCTACAAAGGATATGAATTGTCAATGATTTGCTGACATTATGGGTGCAGTTTTTGTCAGATGTAAATGCAATCACAGGAGATGGTCGCTGTGCAACGTGTCCTCTAAAATAAGTATGCTTAGCATGTAATGTACCGATTACTTACTGTACTTAACAAGAGATAACGTATCTAGTGTTAAATCTTCCCGGTGGGAGATTAGTTATCCAATGTAAAAAGAGAAATATGAATAACAGAGTTGGCTCATGACGATTAGTCTTAATTATATTAAGGAGAATATTATCATTCGGAATGTCCTGTAAGGTAAAGAGTACATAGAGCACAACTTAATACCGTGGCCTGTGGAGAGATGAATCAGAGCTAATGAAATCAGTGGTGCTATGATCATACACTGCAATCTCATTACATTCCTTTCCATAGAGTATACTGCATGCCTGCTGCTATTCCTTCCATTAGCAATACACTGGACAACACTAAAGAATTCTTTGCCCATGTGGTTCCACTTTACCATATTTCTAGAAATTGTAGTAATGACATATAGAAAAAGGAAACTGGTGGCCCCTTTTAATTTCACATTACTCAAGGAGGTATCATTCCTAAATGATACAATATGAAATAGTTTGGGTATGGGACTTTATATAGACATCTGAAAGTAATAACACCTTATTTAAAATATTCCATTTTTATTGTATACAAAAAAAAAACATAAAAAATCATGGTCATTCCTTGCATTATAAAATACATTACATATCACGTGCATAGAGTCGGCCAGTAATATTAGAAAAACATCTCTAGGGCAGTCAACTTAAAAAGCCACAGATATGTAGAAGTAGGGTTGATGCGTTTAGCTGAAATGTCGATTCCTCTGGATCTCATTGGCCTTTCTCGTATTCACATATAATGCAATGTATAGTTAAAACTACAGGTAAGCAGAACATCCAAATTAATTACAGTATTGTATATAATTATGGTTATGGTTAGTAAGAAAGGGCAATGAGGTCCTAAGGAAGCGGCATGTCCGTGAAACACGTCAACCCTACTTCTACATATCTGTGGCATTTCAGGTTGGATGCCCTAGAGATATTTTTCTGATATTACTGGATGACTCTATGCACAGAATATGTAATGTATTTTATAATGCATGGAATGACCATGATGTCTTATGTCTTTATTTTATACAATAAAAATTGAATATTTTAAAAAGGTATTATCACTTTCAGAGATATACAGTATCTCCCAAAAGTGAGTACACCCCTCCGATTTGTGTAAATATTTTATTCAAGCTTTTCAGGTGACAACACTGAAGAAATGACACTTTGCTACAATGTAAAGTAGTGAGTGTACAGCTTGTATAACAGTGTAAATTTGCTGTCCCCTCAAAATAACTTAACACACAGCCAATAATGTCTAAACGGCTAGCAACAAATGTGAGTACACCCCTAAGTGAAAATGTCCAAATTGGGCCCAAAGTGTCAATATTTTGTGTGGCCACCATTATTTTCCAGCACTGCCTTAACTCTCTTGGGCATGGAGCTCACCAGAGCTTCACAGGTTGCCACTGGTGTGCTCTTTCACTCCTCCATGACGACATCACAGCGCTGGTGGATGTTAGAGACCTTGCGCTCCTCCACCTTCCGCTTGAGGATGCCCCACAGATGTTCAATAGGGTATAGGTCTGGAGACATGCTTGGCCAGTCCATCACCTTTACCCTCAGCTTCTTTAGCAAGGCAGTGGTCATCTTGAAGGTGTGTTTGGGGTTATTATCATGTTGGAATACTGCCCTGTGGCCCAGTCTCCGAAGGTAGGGGATCATGCTCTGCTTCAGTATGTCACAGTACATGCTGGCATTCATGGTTCCCTCAATGAACTGTAGCTCCCCAGTGCCGAGAGCACTCATGCAGCCCCAGACCATGACACTCCCACCACCATGCTTGACTGTAGGCAAGACACACTTGTCTTTGTACTCCTCACCTGGTTGCCACCACACACGCTTGAAACTGTCTGAAACAAATAAGTTTATCTTGGTTTCATCAGACCACAGGGCATGGTTCCAGTAATCATTGTCCTTAGTCTGCTTGTCTTCAGTAAACTGTTTGCGAGTTTCCTTGTGCATCATCTTTAGAAGAGGCTTCCTTCTGGGACGACAGCCATGCAGACCAATTTGATGCAGTGTGTGGCGTATGGTCTGAGCACTGACAGGCTGACCCCCCACATCTTCAACCTCTGCAGCAATGCTAGCAGCACTCATACGTCTATTTCCAAAAGACAACCTCTGGATATGACGCTGAGCACGTGCACTCAACTTCTTTGGTTGACCATGGCGAGGTCTGCTCTGAGTGGAACCTGTCCTGTTACACCGCTGTATGGTCTTGGCCACCGTGCTGCAGCTCAGTTTCAGAGTCTTGGCAATCTTCTTATAGCCTAGGCCATCTTTTGTAGAGCAACAATTCTTTTTTTCAAATCCTCAGAGAGTTCTTTGCCATGAGGTGCAATGTTAAGCTTCCAGTGACCAGTATGAGAGATTGAGAGCGATAACACCAAATTTAACACACCTGCTCCCCATTCACACCTGAGACCTTGTAACATTAACAAGTCACATGACACCGGGGAGGGAAAATTACTAATTTGGCCCAATTTGGACATTTTCACTTAGGGGTGTACTCACTTTTGTTGCCAGTGGTTTAGACATTAATGGCAGTGTGTTGAGTTATTTTGAGGGGACAGCAAATTTACACTGTTATACAAGCTGTATACTCACTACTTTACATTGTAGCAAAGTGTCATTTCTTCAGTGTTGTCACGTGAAAAGAAAGAATGAAATATTTACAAAAATGTGAGGGGTGTACTCACTTTTGTGGGATACTGTATATAAAGTCCCATACCCAAACTATTTCATATAGTAATGACATATAGCAGCCATATTTCTTCTCAGGCTGCCTTTACTTTACCTTCACATCTTCATTACATAATGTATAATGGTTGATGCTCGTAGCACTGACAACACTTGTTACTATTTGAAGGGAATTGTGGAAGGGGGATGGAAAAAGTTTAATAGAAATGGGGAAAGTACCTGCTATCAAGAAACAATTAGATGTCCAACAGAAACAACACCCTTGTGCATAATTGTGATGGCCCAGCTAAGGTGGAAGCGATGATCCACTTCACCAGTTGTATTGCTTTAGGTTTTTCTGTCCTCTAGGACTGGGAGTATCCTTGACACATCTAAAAAATGGAAATAAAAAAAGGCGCACCAGCCTAGTGCATTATCCTATGTAAATTTATGACCCTGGGGGGCTCCTGCTGGCTGACACAATTCGAAGCATGGTCCATAAGGACATGGATGAGCGAGTTTGGGGTGGAGAAACTGTCCTGTACAGAATCCTGACCTTAACCCGATAGAACACCTTTGGGATGAATTCGAGCGGAGACTGCAAGCCAGGCCCTCTCGTCAAACATCAGTGTCTGACCTCACAAATGCACTTCTGGAAGAATGGTCAAACATTCCTATAGACACACTCCTAAACCCTGTGGACTGCCTTCCCAGAAGAGTTGAAGCTACTATAGCTGCAAAGGGTGGGCCAACTCAATATTGAACCCTACAGAGTAAGACTGGGATGCCATTAAAGTTCATGTGCATGTAAAGGCAGGCATACCAATACTTTTGGCAATATAGTGTATATATCTGTCTTTGGAGTGGTCTGGTGAAATCACAGGTCCTTCTTTGGAGCCAGTGGTGGGTGGTCCTTCCTGCACAGGGCTCAAGTAATGATGCACGAGAATTGCTCTGTGCTGCAGTACTCAGAGTCAAGACTGGATGACATCCCTCTAGGGGAGGTGAATGAGACAGCCTAAGCTCACAGCAAGAGGTAAAGCTCTGGATTGAAGGTATAGCAGTAACAGCTGCTTTTGTATTCTTACCTGTCCTGGGCTAGAGATTTTTTAACTAGATTTCCAGAAAAAGCACAAGTAAAACATTTAGCTTTCACATATCTTGTGTATAGCACAACTGCCCCCAGCACCCTCCCTCCTCCCCGGGCGGCACGGCACTAGCACAACTGCCGCCCCACCCGCTGTCTGCCGGTCAGCCCTTACCCCATCACGGTGGTGGGCTCTGGTGTCCTCCAGCGTGAGGCAGGCAGGTGTCTTTATGGAGTGCTCTGGGCAGCCGAGGAGCGGATCTTCTATCATCTACCAGCGCAGTCGCCCTGGTCCAGTGTCCAATGTGGAGGGCTTGGGGAAAGCTGCTCCGATGTCCTCTCCTTGAGCAGCTTCTGCGGTGCGTCTCTTCTCTGCTCCTCCCAACGCTAGGATCGCCTGACGTTTTGGCCATTTGGGAAATGGGTTTTATACACACTTCCTGATTGGAGGAGGATCAGTGTTGCAACAACCAATATTCATTCGCTGTTGCAACCCACCTGGGTGGGCTCCGGACACAATGCTCTGTGCCCCGAGCCCACCCTATTTTGAAGCCTATTAGAGCCCCTGGCTCTAATCAGAGCTTCAAAAAACACACCCCCTGCCTATCCCCGCAACTTTAGGTCATGTGCCCATCGTCCTGAAAGGGGACGGGTGCATGGATAGGGAGGGCGGCAGCGGTGTTGGGGGGGGGGCGATGCCCGTGCGCCCACAATGCACAACCACCACTGGTATTGACTACATAAGCTCCCAACTGTCCCTCATTGAGACCAAATCCCTCTGTCTCTCATGCAGCCTCAGTTGTCCCTCTTTTTGGTCTGATGTGTACATCTCTATGCAAAATGTACTATTTTACTACCAAAAGTGTTATGCTGCGCTAATCTTTCTATCCAGCCTCTGGATTACTGTATTTGTTATTTTGAAATGCCAACATAAAGGAAAAATAGAGTTCAAAGACACACTTGTGTAGTGTAACTAATCGTTTTCTGCATTCTAGATCTTTGTGGTCCTTGTAACCGGGGTCGTGGCAGGGACGTGTCCTTTACCCAAATACTGTGTGCTAAAAGGTGTCCCTCCTTATCATTTCAGTAAATGGGAGGAATGAAGTACAGCATGTATTTTGACTTCTCCCTTCCTGAATATTTACTGGATGACATTTAGAACTAAAAAAAAAATAAAGTGTGAAGTCCTGTACTGATCTTTCCTATACGTTGTTTACATGGTCACATTTATGTAAGCCTTTCCTTCCTTCTCCAACATAAGCAGTTATACCCAATGGCATGCACCCTACACAATGCAGGCACAGCGCAGAATAAGATATATATATATATTTATTTATTTATTTCATTAAGGGCCTGTGCAACAGTTTATTATCACAACTATCCTTGACAGGGTGTTACTGATAATCCAAATTGCATGTCTTAACTAAACTGGAATACTATACCTAAAATTATAGAAACATAGAAAAGTGACAGCAGAAAAAGACAGAGTAGTCCATCGAGTCTGCCCCTTTTTTTGTTTTTTTTTATGTTTTATTTTTGTTTTTGTTTTCTAGTTTTTTTTTTTTCATTAAATTTTATGTCTAAGTATAGATCTATGTTTGCCCCAAGAATGTTAGAAGCCATTTACTATTGAATGTCTCACTACCTCTGCTGGAAGTTTATTCCAAGCCTCAACTACGCCTTCAGCAAAATATTGTATTAAAATCTCACCTATAGCTTTATGGAGTAATTCATTATGTTGAAATAATAATATAAATGGGTATATCACACATCCTTTTCAATATTACCTTATATGTGATACACTATTACAGACATAAATCCTTTAACAACCCATAATTTCTACTTTTAGTTTAATTACTCATGTGCTAATCATTATTTCTAGATCTGATCTTTAAGTGGGCTATATAAAGTTGTGTTTATATTATCATTTTTATTATGTTCAGGACTAAAAAAAGAAATGTGAAAATGTTGTTGTATTAGTCTGGTAAATATGAAATAATGCATATGTATATTTTATAATAAGGCATTTCACCTAGCAGGAAGAACTCCAGGTTCCATCCAATGCACAATTTTGCAATTTTTTTTAAAGTTCCTATTTTGAAAAAAAAAAAGCGGTTAGAGCTCCACAGTTCAGACTTTATATATACTTACCTCCCAACTTTCTGAAATAATAAAGAGGAACACCTTTAGCATACAGTATGTGGGTAAAAGACACATTCCTGCCACGGCCCCAGTTACAGACCTCTGCAAAGCTCAAATATGCAGAAAAGGGTTGGCTAATATAAAAAAGTGTTTTTTTTTTTTAATCAAATTTCTTTTATATTATATATTATACCAAATGCAGTAATATAGAGTTTGGATAAAAATTTAGTGCAGCATAACACTTTTGGAAGTAAAATAGCACATTTTCTATAGAAATGTATGTATCGAACCAAAAAGAGGAACAACTGAGGCTGCACAAGAATGAGAGGAATTAGGTCCCAAAAGATGGACAGCCCCTCAAAATGATGGACAATTATGAGCTCTGCTTGTTATATTGTTGGAAGGCGGTAGTGGACAACATTTCAACATATACCATACTGTATTCCAATTGAGGTGAAATATCCTAAGACTATAATTACAGCATTAACTTAACACAAGTTTTACCATTTTTTTAAAATTTTACAAGTTTCATAAGTCATTAGTTGTGTTTTATTCAATACAATAACTGAAGGATTACTCAAGCATGAATTAAAGGCCTTTTAACCTCTTTTGAGTGTTCAGGAAGTCAGTGGCACTGCTAGAATCTGAAAAGATCCAGGGAACCCCTGGACACATTATTAAGATAAATGTTGCAGAGAAAATTCATAAAGGAAATGTATTACTGCCAAATTATTGGTTAAAGGAGAAGGTTCAACTGAGTCTGGGCTTCTAAGATGACATGTTATCTGTCACTGAGGAAAAATCACAAAAATGCAAATGGTTACAGGTGAAAGCCACAGAGAATGCCATTGGCCATTACAATAAAAAGCCACAAAGAAGACATTTGTCAACTAAGAGCAAAAGCCACAGAGAACACCATCAGTCACTACAATGAAAACCAGAGTAAACTATTGCTCACATTTGTCAACTAGTGGCAAAAACCTCAAGAAATGCCATTATTCACTAGAGCAAAAGCAACAGAGATCATTACTTACTAGGGCAAAAATCACAGAAAACACCAGCAGTCACCAGGTAAAAAGGCACAGGGCATGCCATTGGTTACCAGGGGCATAGCCACAGAGAACGCCATTAGTGACTAGGGTGAAAGCCACAGAAAATATGAAGCTCTACTACCATGCCCCTAACCTTAACCTATGCCTTCAGACCCAGGGCTTTTCTAATGTATGCCTGCAAAAAAGATCTGTTGCAGATGGCCCAATTTAATACAATATTTTATATTTACCAGAGTGCAAAAATATAGTCCTGACCATAATATAGACAGAAAGCAAATACGTAAAACAGCACGTAGTTCAAAACTTCAATACATTCCATTTAAGCATTTCCTCTTTTCCTCAATTTCCACTCCTGGGCAAGGTACTAAGGCATATTTGGAAATAGCTAGAAGATAAGATTACAGCCTTGTCATTCTCTAGAAAAGGTTAGTTTTCTTATATCACCAGATCAATAGTATTTGGTCTGCCCAAATCTTCTCTGAATTCTATACTTACAGTGCACACGACAATCACAAAACCTATTTCCTTTTGTCAAATTCTCACATGAATTCCTAGATATATTCTTGGTAACTTCTCAAATTCCTCCAACATTTACCATGAAAGTAATTCAATCCATGCATATCAATTCCTATCACAATATTGTGTCTGCTTCTGCCTTAGGGTACATAAAACACATGAATTACTTATGGCTTCTCAAAGGCCAGCATATGCTAAGCTATCAGTTTACTACAAATCATCTCACATTACTAACATCAGCTGTTCATAAAACACAGCATTATGATGAAAACAAATGATTGTATTAAAAGAAATTAGTCATTTTCATACCTGTGTGATTTAATACAACATACCTCCCAACTTTATGAGATGGGAATGAGGGACACCTATTAGCAAAAGTATGTAGGCATAGGACACACCCTCTGCCACACCCCCTTAAGGGAGAATTATACAAAAAAAAGATTAGTGCAAGTGCTTTTATTTTACCGTCAAACACAATCTCCTGCGCTCAAGTAGTAATGCGATGGCAATGGAAGTGGCTGTGGTTTCCAATAAGTGCACAGGCCTTGCTGCCCTCCAAGGGTTAGGGGACACCCAATGGAAATACTGTAAAAGAAAAAGAAGGACGCACCAGCCTTGCACATTACCCAAGTAGATTTATTGATTTAAAAGGAAAAGGAATATGCTCACAAATTAATGTAAAAAGCATATCAATGTCCACAATGGACAAGCTGACGCATTTCGAGGGGAGATCCCTCGAGGTTTGGCTTTGAGGAAAAGGGGATCTCCCCTTGAAACGCGTCAGCCATCCAGAAGGTCCTCCGGTGTGCTGGACACAGTCCTGGTGACGTGGTTGCTGCTTGTCCATTGTGGACCTTGATATGCCTTTTACATTTGTTTGTTTGTGAGTATATTTCTTTTCCTTTTAAATCAATAAATCTACTTGGGTAATGTGCAAGGCTGGTGCGCCCTCTTTTTTCTTTTACAGCTTTTATTTTACCACTACTATTACTTTATACTGGCATTCGAAATTTACAGATACAGCAATTTAAAAACTGGATGAAAGAGTTAGCACTTGGAAACACTTTTTGAAATATAAAAAGTGCATTTTATATACAACTATAAAGATCAGACCAAAATGAGGGTCAAATGAGGAGGAAAGAGGGGCTGAGGGACTTTGTTCCAAATCAGGGACAGTCTCTCAAAATCAGGGACAGTTGGGAGCTTTGATGCAATCAAGACGAGGAAATGCATGATAAGAGAGCTGATATATGATTGAACTTATGCGCTACCCAGTGTGTTTTATATGTAAGGAGTAATGATTAATGTGATACAGCTGCTAATCTCCTATGGTGTCACAAGCACTCACATATCCTAGATCTAAATCAACTGATGGGGTCAGTCTGCTCGCCTGCTTCCTAGATGGGGTAAGTGCGGGACTTTGATGTCCCGACTGCCCTCGGGGGTATGCTGTATATACCCCTATCTGGTGGATGCTTTATATACCCCTATCTGGTGATGCTGTATATACCCCTATCTGGTGGATGCTGTATATATCCCTATCTGGTGGATGCTGTATACCCCTATCTGGTGATGCTGTATATACCCCTATCTGGGGGATGCTGTATACCCCTATCTGGTGAATGCTGTATATATCCCTATCTGGCGATGCTGTATACCCTATCTGGTGGATGCTGTATACCCTATCTGGTGATGCTGAGCTGTATACTCCTGACACAATGGGTGGAATCTATAAGGGGTGGGGTTTATGAGAAGTGGGAGGGGTCAAAAAGGAAGGACGGGGTCTGGCGCCCCCCCCCATTCTAAAATATCACTGGTACCAATATATATATATATAGTGCACAATATCTGTATGGCTCTAAAAAGCCACCACCCTACAGTGCAATAGCGCTAATATAAGTCCATCAAAAGTTCCCACACAAAGCAAAAGGGTGGACACAGTTTCCAGAGATAGCAAGGAATCTTGTAATAGAGATAGTCAATGTGAAGACAAATTCCAGTCACCCAGAAAGATCAAATATGACACCACGTGCAGCATGCAGATCCACAATCTGCTTACCAGAAGTGAGAATATTAGAGACCTGTGTTCAATCAACTGATATGCTGTCTTGTGCCGTAATCTCTGAGACTTCTGCCTATCTCTTTATCTTGTCAGCAATCTCCATCCATATTAATCGATCATAGCATAGGAGAGAGGACACATACCATAGCGTAATCCCATAAAAACAACTTTATTGCCAACCCGCCTTAAAATCACACTTACAAACATGCAGTAAAAGATCGCAATTTCATCTGTCAAATAAGTATTGTGTAGACGTCTCACCGCTCCACGCTTCGATCCAGCGTGCGTGTCTTTTGCTTTCACTTCGCGTCCTGGAGCGCAAAACGTCACTTCCTGTCGTGGGGTCACGCCCTGACGCGTTTCGTCATCACGACTTCTACGGAGGGCGTGACCCCACGATCAGCACCTCATACTATATACCCTCCGAAGGCGGGAGGAGGGAACATTGACTTCGCCTATCTTAATGTAAATAACAATTATTGTTTTAATTCGCCCCTTTATAATGCACTATAGAGTAATCAGTGTGTCAGCCTCATCTTAGGAGCATAAATAATTATATTTTTCAATAAAATTCAACCTGAATTATAATCGGTCATTTAGGTCTCTTATTAGGGCGGTCAGTTAACCTTCTCACGATTCATCAGAGTGCATAAACATTCTCATATATTTGCAAGAATACATTTATAATCTGCTTCTCAGCGGTCAGTTAACCCTCTCCCGATCCATCGGAGTGCATAAACATTCTCATATATTTGCAAGAATACATTTTATAATCTGCTTCTCAGCCTTCTTTTGTTTTTCATCTATACTCAGCTTATTTAATTACAGACTTATTTCACTGCAAGCCATTATGTATAAAATTTATATCACCTAAAAAATTAATCTCAATCCATAATAAAATCATTTGATAAATATCTAGTATTTAAAGAGATATATATAAAAATAAATAGAATTTTGTACAAAGTTTATAAACAAAATATATAAAAATTATAAAAATGATTAACATGAAGAGGAAGTACAGGCAATTCATTTGGTTTGGGAGATCTTTATCACCTTTACCAATTAAAGAGAAATGGACACATACATTTCCATAAACTAGGATAAATTATAACCACAATTGTTGCATAGTATGAATGTGGTTATCTGCAGTAGTAATCCTCCACCCAACTTAGATATATTCAGTGAAGGCAATAAAGAATTTCTTAATCATAGCATAGCTTCATTTCCAATTAACCACAATCTTGTTTGTCTGTTCAATAATAGGAGCCGCTTTTAATTTATCTCATCATAAATATCTGGTATATATATATGTATTTATTATCATATCGTTTATCTATCTAAAAGAAAGGAACTTATTAATTTACATTCAGGTCTTAGGCAACATTAAACTGATATTCTGATGTTTCACTTATAGCTAAATGGGGATCTCTCATTGTAATCAATCTCCCTCATTCTTCCAGTGGGACAGGAGGCTTCCAATCACTTTATTATTAGTAATAATAATAATGACACCTAATAGCACCACCCCAAAAGCAGGGGAGGGGTGATACAGTCTCCTCATAACCAATTTACACCCTGAATTACCTTCAGATTCCATAAATCCTTTCAGCAACCAGGAGTCAGTAGTGGAGAACACTTTGCTCTGTCGAGAATTCAGGCCCATCTCTCATAATGGTGGACCAATAGAACTCAAAACAATGCAAGAGTCTCCTCCCATCTCAATCTTCATATCTCTGCCTAGTGAATGACCCCCAAAATAATTTCAATTCTTAATTATCGCTAATGAAACAGTTTAAATCCATTTCTATATTTAAACCTTTTGGTTCCAAACTCTCTGTGAGGTATAGCCATTTGGTTTCCATTTTAGAGATCTCTCTGACCTTATTTAGAGATCTCTCTGACCGTATTTACGCCTCGCCATGGAGGTTATAACTTTTCAATACCCCAAAATTTTAAACATGACGGATCCCTATTGTGTAATAACCTGTAGTGTAGGGAAACACTATGTTCCCTATAACCCTGTTTGATATTTTGTATGTGCTCCCCAATCCTCACCTTTAATTTCCGTTTGGTTCTTCCTATATATAATAGGTTACAGGAGCACATAAGGGCATACACCACATAGTCCGTATTGCATGTTATAAATTGCTTAATCCGAAAGGATTTATTGTTAGTGGGGGCTATAAACTCCTTCAATCTTCTTACCGGTTCTCTTATTTCATTGCAAGCTCTACACTTTCTGCATGCATAAAACCCATCAAGATCCAAAAAGGAAGTTTGTTTAGCAGGTGGATCTAGGATTTTTTTCACTATTTTGTCCCCTATACTGGGGGCTTTCCTATAAATGAATCTTGGCACTGATGGTAATATCTTGCTTAAGGTTTTATCCATTGCAAGAATATGCCAGTGAGTTTGGAAGATTTTTTCAATATCCTTGTACCAATATATAATCTGTGCAATCAAAATAATACAATTCAATCTTTTTATGTGCTAAATAAGTTGCTAGCCAACACCCTTAAGTGATTCAAACATATTATGTTAAACAAATACCCCAAAAAACTTTCAACTTTAAGCGCCATCTCTGCATCTAGCTGTCCTGCAATTGTGTATGAGAGATCTATGGTAAGCACTGCCTATAATGCCTTGTTTGTAAGTGCAATATTTTATTCCTTTAATAAATGTGAGTTTTAAACAGAGAGCACTAAGTCTGTGTGCTTTTATCCTGCATGCATGCTGTGGGGATCGGAGATTCATCCATCCATCCACTTGAACAAGAGGCAGAGGAGTATTGGAGACAGTAGCGGCTTTCTTCATCCCCAGAGAGGAAAAAAACGCTGGGTGAGACCCACTGGTAATTACAGGGGTCATGGTAGTGATGTAAGGGACTCATCTATACGGGTGGTGTTTTTTTGCATATCACTGTGGTGATCGAAGTGGAGTCAAGTTGCATATAGCTTTTTTCTACAACTTCACATATTTTGAAATTTATTTGACTTTAGGGCCGGTTCATACTGCTGCGTGCGGCCAGATCGGATGTGATTCGCACTGCAGTGCGAATCACATGCGATCTCAGACAATGGCTGAAATCGCATTTCATTCAGAACAAACTTGCACAGGACCCTTGTTTTCCGCAGCAGCAGAATCAGATCACATGGGTGTTCACACCATGTGATCCGATTCCTGTGAGAGTTTGTAGTTCGCAGTGCGATATGTGAACTGATTTGGGGGTGTCATTAGCTTTGTATTGACACTCCCCGCAGTTCGCATATGGCAGCGTGAAATGCTGCCAGGAGACATGCGATACAGGAACCTGCAGTGGATTCGCAGGGTTCCCGCATCGCTGCAGTGTCAACCGGCCCTTATGTGTATTGTTTTTTTGTATCCACAGTTTGCACATTGTTTTGATTAATATTTTAAAGTTGCGCTGCATCATTGTTTGGGGTACATAAATGGTGCTGAACTGGCCGAGATTCGAACCATGTATGGACAGGCTGATTGCAGGAAAAAAAATCACTCCATCTATTGCCAGCTTATGAAAGAATAGTATTAGAGTTACCAGAAGGTTAGTGTTAGGGCTACTGGAAGACAGTGGTGAATTAATTGTACTATTGCCTGTTTTTGACTCAGGGCCCCTCTGCTGGTTTAAAGCGGAACTTCACTCTCTGAATCAAAATTGATTATTTTTAATCCTTAAAGCAGAACTTCATCAAAAAGGGAAAGTTCTGCCCTTCCTCGTCCTATTGCCCTCCTCTGCCATATATATGTTTTTGTTTTTTTTTTTTAGAGGGGGGAGCAGGTACCTCGTTTTGGCAGGTCTAGCTCCCACTTCTGCTTGGATCGCCTAGGCCACATGTGTCAACAACAAGGCCTACAGGCCGAATGCGGCCCGCTAAGCCCGCCATGGTTATTGTACCTTTCTTGCAGTTGAGGCACCGCCCTCATATCCATCCCCAGAGGAGGACAGAACTCATCCTACAGATCCTCTGCCTTTCTATGCAGCTGCAGCACATCCTTGCCTTTACTTCCACTAGTCTCAGCATTCAGCAGACTCTGGCAGCTGACTCCAGCCCTCATTTGGTCCTCCTCCAGACTCTGCCCTTTCTGCTTCCCAGCTCTACCCCAGCTTCTTCCCAGCAGCAGCATAAGGTAAGCAGGGTGCACTGTGATGTAAAGGAGGGTGGGGGACTCTTGGCTTCTGATGGTGGGGTGGCACTTTACATCTGATCTAAGGGGGGTGGAGTGCTCTGGACATTTGCTTATAATTATTATGGAAATAATACAATTCTATGCCAGTTGAAAAGGAAGGTCACCCATTGCTGGTTCTCTTTAACAAGAACATTTATTGCAGACTACTCAGGCAGAACACCATGGCAGAATCCCATTCTGTCTGAGCAGTCTCCAATAAGGTTTCTTGTGGATGATACCAGTGGTGTGTGCCCCTTCTTTTCAAACTTCTCCTTATCATCTACTACACCTGCTATTATCTAATATCTAATACTAAAACTAGTAATAATTGAATGCAGAGGCAATTATTTAATATGATAAATAGTAGATACATTTATATTGTCTTACAGATACAACCAGCCCTTTGAGGGTAACCATAATGCTGATGTGGCCCACGATAAAATGGAGTTTGACACCCCTGGCCTAGGTGATCCGAATTGAAGTTTGGTGCATCCCCCGTCCACAATCTTCTGGAACACGTCACAGGTCACAGAAGGCTGAGAGACAATTCCCAGGGCTCAGCGCAGCTTGTGCATGCTGGGAAGCTGGCTGTGAAGCCACAAGGAGTCACAGTCGGCTTTTCAGAGTTAACATGCTGGTATCGGGGGCCCAAAGACCGGCGAAGAATGGGCCTCGATCCTTAGACAAGTAAGTGACTGTTTATTAAAATAAGCAATGTGCTTGATGCTGTGAACATGGCTCTCTTTGTCGCCGAAATGCGTCAGCATTCTCTTGATATTTACATGGCTATGATGGAATAAAAGAAGCATTATATCTATTTCCAGAAGTTCCGGCTCTTTTTTGGCTACTGTTTATTAAAAGCTGAATTTACATTTCTGGAAACCTGGCTGAAGCTCCTCTTTAAGCTGTTAGCATTAGTAAATAAATGGCCACCGCTTTACCTTATATAGCACTATGTCTAGCAGTCCCATCCAATAGCAACCCCCCCGAGGAAGATGCAAAATCCCTGTATCGACACGCGTAGGGGAGGGGTGAGGACGGTGTGAGCAGCAGCAGCCATACGAGGGGTAAGGCTTCATCTGATGGTTTTAAACCCATTGCATGTCATAGAGTGGTGTGCTGGAAGCACCATTCGATTTTCATTTTTCCATTCAATATGCATGGATCCAAGGAGCAGCACAGGAGTCTGGAGATCCAGTGATAAGTGAGCCCAGAGGTGGCTCAGCAGTGCTGATTGACCAAACTTAGTTGTGTGGTCACACCCTGAAGTGAGATTACCAGGGGAGGGGGGCAAAGAGTGTTGGGACGCTTTTTTTATGTGGAGCACAAAAGCACGGAGTATAAACAAGTGGATACATCACTAAATGGACTTGGAATAAGCAAGGCCCAGGGTTGGTGCAGTGGAGGATTTCATTTTGCATGTTTTATTTCATATCCACCAATTATCACAGCACTATATATGGACTTGAAATGTATATGGCACTGAAATAATGTATCAGAGGAATGTATGGTTGTTTTATATTGCAATTGATGATAGCTATAGTGATAATGATTTCATTGATGATATTGAATACAGCACAGATTATATTGTTTATTATTAAGCAACAGCGCGACACTATTATATTTAATTATAGTATTTTGCACAGACATATAGGAATGTGACGGGTGTCAGCAGCTACATTTATACATATTTCTCTGGGCAGTACAATAGTGAACACACATGGTAGCTCTCAAGATGTTATTTTAAATAGTAAATAAATAGGAAGGTATACCATATTTACTTGTTTCAAACTTTTTTCCTCTATGATTCTTCAGTTACTTCCTGGTTTTCAGATATAGGCAAATGATGTCATACATTTAAGGAGTCTTCAGGAGGGGAGGAGGGGTTTTCTCAGCTAAGCACACCCTCCTGCATGCATGCCTGAGCTAAAGGCAAATGGATTCCAGGAAGTAAACTCTAAATTAATCGTCTGCCCTTACTCAAGATGGCCATGGCTAGAAATGTCAAGGGGTGTCTTTCAAAGTGATTTCTAAGTAATATAAAGCATGAGACATGGATGGATAGGAGACGTTTGCTTTGAATATTAACCATTTGCCAACCACCGACCGCAGCCTGATGGCGACAGAGTGGCTCGATATCGCAAACCGCCTTCATATGACGGTGGTTGCGATATCTCTCACTGTGAGCGCGTGCTCACTGTGTTTGGGGGGGCCAGGGAGCGGGTAGGGCGGACTCGATCGCCACCGGCTACCTGCGATGCTTCCCCTGCAGTGAAAGAACGGAGATCCGTGTAAGAAAACACGGATCTCCGTTCTGCTAGAGAGGGAAGGGTGGTGATCACAGGCTTCCTGTATATGGAAGCCATGATCACTCCCTTCCCCCAGCCAGGCCAGCCCACATACAGTTAGAACACGCCCAGGGAACACAGTTAACCCTTAGAGCGCCCCCTCCAGGTTAACCCCTTCACTGCCAATGGCATTTACACAGTAATCAGTGCATTTTTTAGCACTGATCGCTGTATAATTGCCAATGGTCCCAAAAAAGTGTCAAAATGGTCCGACATGTCCGCTGCAATATCACAATACCGCTAAAAATCGCAGATCGCCGCCATTACTAGTAAAAAAAAAAAAAAAATAAAAACCCCAGAAATTAATTCTCATCCTCTATAAACGCGGCAACTTTTGCGCAAACCAATCAATAAACATCAATGGCGATTTTTTTTTACCATAAATATGAGGAAGAATATAAATTGGCCAAAACTGATGGAAAAATTTTTTTTTTATATCTTTTTTTTGGATTTGTATTTTAGCAAAAAGTAAGAAATTTGAGTTTTTTTGCAAAATTGTTGCTCTTCTTTTGGTTATAGCGGCGATTAGAAATGATGCATAGGTGATCAAATACCACCAAAAGAAAGCTCTGTTTGTGGGAAAAAAAGGACGCAAATTTAGTTTGGGACAACGTCGCACGACCGTGCAAATGTCAGTTAAAGCGACACAGTGCCGAATCGCAAAAAGTACTCTGGTCCTAAAGTGGGAAATTCTTCCGGGGCTGAAGTGGTTAAAAATGAATTAAATAGCATTTTTGGTTTGTGGTGCTCAGATGCAGTGTAGTCCCAATTTAAGTAGATCATGCATAAGGGTCAGTGTACGTAGACATTTTTCTTTTAATTCTGACATATGATTTGCAAGACAAATTGTATATGGTTGTCTAGTAATCTAAAAGGAAACCTTAAGACCCCTTTCACACTTGTGCTAGTTGTCCTGCGATTTGGGACTGCAAAGTCCCATGACAAGTCGTTCCCCATTATTTCCAATGAGTACCATTCATATCTGTACGACTTTCAAGTCGTGTCAACTTCAAAATAGTCCCTGCATTACTTTGGCCCAACTTTGATGCAACTTGAGGTCCATAGACTTCAATGTTAAACCCTCAAAGTCTCATGCAAATCGCACCTGGATAATATAGATGTGATTTCTGTACTACTTTTGTACGACTTTGTAATATGTTTTCAATGAGCCAAAGTTGCAACAAAGTCGGACCAAAGTCTTACTGATCCCAAATCACGTCAAAATCACGGTAAAATCTCATCAAAATAGCGGCAAAATCGCGGTTAAAAATCAAGGTAAAATCTGGTCGCACAAGTGTGAAAGGGGCCTTACTGGGAATGCTACAGAAGCTGCCATTGGTGACTACCTTCTGAAAAAAAAAAAGTTGTTAGAAAGCACTGTTAGAAATGGTAATCTTTAGGTTACAAGGAGGGTTGGTGTTATTGATACAGGGTGGGTAAGTGTGAGATTTACATGGTGGGTTAATGTAAGGTTTGGGACATATGGTGCTATCTGCACAAAACTTACATCTTTAAATACTAATATATTGCATCTCACACAATTTTTTGAATTGGAAATGTGCTACCGAAATTGAAATATATGTATGATTAATTCTTTATAGTACTTTAAGAGCTTTAAATGAATGTTTCTCCTTCTACATTTCAGGATATTGAAAAGAAAGCTCATTTTGTTTATTGAGTCTTAGTACCCAGCGTTGGACACCATCCATATAGCATTGATCCATAGTGAGGCAGACTTGGATTAATCACATCCTCAAGCATTCTAATAACTAGAAAAGCAATTTCCATACTATACACCTTTACAGCTCTAAGGGCTCATTATTCATAATGTCTTAAACACAACAATAACTTTCCAGGAGGATACTAAACTCCATTAAACAGAATCTGTAGTGTAGCTATATATTTTATTTATATTCATTACTTATAGTGTACTATATTCCTTTTGGGATAAACATTTTACATAAATAAATGAAGAAGCAGATCATTATAAGTACCCCTGTCAATATTAAAGGATATGTAAAGGGTTGGTTTTTTTTTTTAAATAACAAATATGTCATACTTACCGCCTCTGTACAGCTGGTTTTGCACAGAGTGGCCCCGATCCTCCTCTTCTTGGGTCCCTCAGTGGCACTCCTGGCTCCTCCTCTTCTCGAGTGCCCCATTGCAGAGCCGCTCTCCATCAGGGCACTCGTGCGGGCGCCCTCCCGTATCCTGCTGCTGCGTCCATTGACACAGACAGCAGGACTTGGCCCTGCCCCTCGGCTCAGGCATCATTGGATTTGATTGACAGCAGCAGGAGCCAATGGCTGCGCTGCTATCAATCTATCCAATGAAGACCCGAGACACCGGCTGGAACGCGTGTGTTCGTCCCTGTGACTGGAACGATTGGGCTCAGGTAAGTAGAAGGAAGGCTCTGGGGGGCTGGTGCACTACAGGAGGTTTTTCACCTTAATCCTTAGAATGCATCAAGGAGAAAAACCTTAACAGTTAACAAACCCCTTTAAATGCTCTGTCTCAACCCTCTAAGTGATCTTTGGCTGGATAGCTTGGTCTTTAAAAGCGGTTGTTTTTCTTTCTGACCTGCAAGGTAAAGCCATAATTTGCCATAAGCCATAATTCACATTATGTGCCATAAGCCATAATCCACATTATGTGCCATAAGCCATAATTCACATTATGTGCCATAATCCATAATTCACATTATGTGCCATAAGCCATAATTCACATTATGTGAAACATACCTGGAAACAAAGCATTCCAGCAATGCTCTGTCATCGCTGGAGGTTGCTTCCATCTTCACCCGTCTTCCTTCCGACTGGCCGGAGCTGTGATGATGTCACTCCTGCGCACATGTGGAGCCGACGTTTACAGAAAGAGTGGCCTGAGAGGCCATTCATTCAGAGCGCATGTGGAATTGACGTCATCAGCTGCATACATAGTAAATATCTCTTAAATGGTGCACGTTTAGGAGATATTTACAGTACCTATAGGTAAGCCTTATTATAGGCTTACCTATAGGTTCAAGTCAAAGATTCAAGTTTACAACCACTTTAAAGAAGTTGAAAAACAACAGGTTTAAAATAAAAACTAAAATATATCATTTTTGATTTGGGATTTAAAGAGGAGGTCCGAGGGCTAAAAAAAAAAGTCTGCAGCTACACATACAGTAGCTGCTGACTTTTAATATTAGAACACTTACCTGTCCTGGAGTCCAGCGATGTCGGCACCCGCCGCCGATCTTCGGATCGGGGGACGGGTGCAGCCGCCTCCATCGCGGGTAAGGGAACCCGGACGTGTAAGCAGTACAGATTCACGCCGGGCACCTTACTGCGCATGCGCGAGCTCTGCCGCGCTCTGCTACTGGCCAGGCGGCCAGAAGCAGAGCGAGCAGGGAGGAGGGAGCCGGGCTGCTGACGTCAGCGGCCGCGTCCGCCGGCCAGAGCTCCCGGATGTGTGGAAAAGGACACCTGTCTAAAGACAGGTGTCCTCTTCCCCCTCCCCCCCGAAAGGTGCCAAATGTGACACCTGAGGGGGGGAGGAATCCAACCAGCGGAAGTTCCACTTTAGGGTGGAACTCCGCTTTAACAGCACTTTAAAGTGAATATTCACACAATTTGTAATGAAGAGTCTCAATTCACTTTAGTAAATCAGCCTGGAAATCTTAAAGTAAATGTAAACCCAGTCACTGAGGCTCCGTTCATATCTTGGTGTTGCTATTTTACAGATGTTTTTCGGGAGTTTTTTCAGGTGTTTTTGCAGAGTTTTTGTACAGGCATTTTGAAGTTGAGAAGTCATCAATGTAAAAGCAGTAAAGCGCCTGTAACCTGCCAAAAAAGAAGCTCATGCACTTTTTTGAGTCACGGGTGTTTTGCTTTAGGCGACAGAATGCTCAGATGTAAACAGGGGCCATTGAAATGAATGGGATTCGTCTGGTTGGGCATTTTTAGAGCTGAGGCTTAGAGCAGAAAAACGCCCAAAAACGCCTAAATGTGAATGGAACCTAAAATCTCACATGAAGAACACTCTGTGATCGATGGAGAACCCAGTCACATTTTTGTTTTTCTTGTGACATAAGATTGGAACACAGACTGTATATGGTTGTCTGGTAATCTCAAAGGAAACCTTTCCTGAGAATGCAACAAAGGCTGAAATTGGTGGCCACCTTCCGAAAAGAATGTCTAAAGAGTTGCAAAGTTTATAATGGCTAATTATGAGGAGCGCTAAATTGCAACACTTTTAGCATCACTATGGGCCCCCATTGGATTGGTGGAGAACCCGGTCCCATGATTTGAACCCCCCCAAATCTTGTGAAAAGAGTTTCGCTTGTTTTATAGTCCCAAGTGCTTTTTATAAGCGTATTGGTGCAGTAAGACCATACCGCTGCTTTATAAATTGGCCCCTTAGTCAGTAAAGTGAAAAATGCTAACAAAAAAGTTGTTTTAATAATTTTGGAATCGGTTTGTCCATATAGTTATTATCATACAGTATATTTCATCAAGAGATATCCCAGACAGTATGAAATGCAAAGCAATATAAAATATTCAGCGTGTTCTGAACTAGGAACAACATGCTGCTTCTTGTAATTAAGTTTACGCGTCATTTCCTGCTCAGCTGTTTGCAGTTATGGCTGTGAAGCAAATAAACTATTAACAGCTGGGTGTGACGCTTGCAGGGTCCTGCAGTTACTGTAATGTGGGCATGCTGGAATTCTGCAATGCCTCATATGTAGGAAGGGCATGGTGCACTACATTTGATTTTCATTTGAAATTGGTTCCCCTCTGCACTCCGCCTGTACTCCCAGTCAGCAGCTAATAGTGTGCTACGCTTTCATGATTACAGTACAATAATGACTTGCAAATGCAAAACAAGTACAATTTTCTGTTTACTTCTGTTACTCCATTTATGGAAATGCATAATTAACACCTTCCTGCATTTTTCTTGGCAATGTACCAAATGTTATGCTGTGTAATGACATTTAAATAACCTGCAGAATTGCACATGGAGGTGTGCATGGTAATGTGCAAATATGAGCATACACACAAACATACAGCATTGTTAACTGGGCTGTCCATGTATGGTGGCTATGCCAACATGTTTTCATTGTCACATTTTCCATAGATCTTATTCTAGCTTTATTTCATGAATCATTGACACAACCAGGCTAGGATGTCATGCCTACGCTAAGGCTATGATGGGGCTAATAAAAGCTGCCATCAGATAAGGTAAGAAAGAACAGAATACAGTACATAAAATACTATGTCCATCCAAATCATATACATAAACCAAATACAGTTCCAAAAAATATTTTTGTTCTGTAAAAAAAAAATAAATAAATAAAAACACAATAGGGTTCCCTTTAAAAAAGAAGTACCAGGGCCATGCCACAGCCATACTGCTGTTTAACGACAAAAAGAGTTGTGCATAGGGCTCTGCTGGCTTCAGGACTCCCCGACAGCCCAATAGTAACAAGGCTTCCAACTGTCCATTGTCTGAAGGGACTGCTCTTCTTCTGGAACCAAATCCCTCCACTCCTCCTTGCTCCTCTGGTATTCCTTTTTGGTCTAACATACTATTTAATAACCAAACATGTTATACTATGCCAAACATTTCATAAAAACCTCTAAATTATTAGTTGTTGCATTTGTTATTTTAAAAAGCCAGTATAAAAAAAGTGGTGGTGAAAAAAGCACATGAACATTTAACCAATAATTTTGTGTGTATTAATTCCTCATGGTCCATCAGGTCAGTAGGTATGTGGCACATATCCTTTACATATATACATACTGTATACACAGAGTTTTCATGTTCTCCCTGTGCTTGCATTTCCTCTGGGTTTGTAAAATGTATTTATATGCATTTTTTATACTACGTTTTTATAATATGTTTTTGTTTATTCTTATATTCTTTCTTCCTTTTCATCCAAGTCTACATACTGAAATGACTGTAAGGTCACACAGAAAAGGCAGCAACCCAATCCCCGAGAGGGCCCATAGCCACGATCCATCACTGAGCACTATCCACCAAAAGGCATTCCTTCCTTTTTGCCCACACAAATACCCACGAGGACCAGTGGTAATAATTATATCCAGTCACTCCAGCGATTGGGAACTAGATACTCTCCAGCTCCTGTCTAAATTGTCCCTAGTACATGTACATATAAGGCCCCTTTCACACTGAAACTTGTCCTGCGACTTGGGACTAGAAATCGAATGACAAGTCGTACCTCATGATTTCCAATGAGCACTGTTCGTATCTGTGCGACTTGAAGTTGCAGCGGCTTCAAAGTAGTCCCTGCACTACTTTGGTTCAACTTTGATGCGACTTGAGGTCCATAGACCTCAAGATTACACAGGTATTGCTTCAAGTCGGGTCAAAGTTGCCTGTGAAATGTGCTCCTTGAGGGAGTGTTGCTTAAATTGACGGGGTTATGTAAAAACCTGTAATAAATAATATATATATATATATATATATATATATATATATATATACAAACACAGTATATACAGTGTACAGTATACAAAGTGTATAGAGGGAAAAAGTATTTGATCCCCTGCTGATTTTGTGCGTTAGCCCACTGACAAAGAAGTGATCAGTCTATAATTTTAATGGTAGGTTTATTTTAACAGTGAGAGACAGAATAACAAAAATATCCAGAAAAACGCATTTCAAAAAAGTTAGGAATTGATTTGCATTTTAATGAGTGAAATAAGCATTTGACCTCTTAGCAAAACATGACTTAATACTTGGTGGCAAAACCCTTGTTGGCAATCACAGAGGTCTTGTAGTTAGCCACCAGCTTTGCACACATCTCAGGAGGGATTTTGTCCCACCCCTCTTTTCAGATCCTCTCCAAGTCATTAAGGTTCCGAGGTTGACGTTTGGTAACTCAAACCTTCAGATCCCTCCATAACGTTTCTATGGGGTTAAGGTCTGGAGACTGGCTAGGCCACTCCAGGACCTTATTGTGCTTCTTCTTGAGCCGTTCCTTCATTGCCTTGGCCGTGTGTTTTGGGTCATTTTCATGCTGAAATTCCCATTCACGACCCGTTTTCAATGCCCTGGCTGAGGGAAGGAGGTTCTCACCCAAGATTTGACGGTACATGTCCCTGTCCATCGTCCCTTTGATGCAGAGAAGTTGTCCTGTCCCCTTAACAGAAAAACACCCCCAAAGTATAATGTTTCCACCTCCATGTTTGATGGTGGGGATGGTGTTCTTGGGGTTATAGGCAGCATTCTTCATTCTCCAAACACGGCGAGTTGAGTTGATGCCAAAGAACTCGAGTTAGGTCTCATCTGACCACAACACTTTCACCCAGTTCTCCTCTGAATCAGTCAGATGTTCATTAGAAAACTTCAAACGGGCTGTACATGTGCTTTCTTGCACCGGGGGTCCTTGCGGGTGCAGCAGGATTTCAGGCCTTCATGGCGTAGTGTGTTACCAATTGTTTATTTGGTAACTATGGTCCCAGCTGCCTTGATATCATTGACAAGATTCTCCCGTGTAGTTCTGGGCTGATTTCTCACTGTTCTCATGATCATTGAAACTCCACGAGGTGAGACCCTGCATGGAGTCCCAGACCGAGGGAGACTGACAGTTATTTTGTGTTTCTTCCATTTGCGAATAATCGCACCAACTGTTGTCACCCTCTCACCAAGCTGCTGGGCGATGGTCTTGTAGCTCATTCCAGCCTTGTGTAGGTATACAATTGTGTCCCTGACATCCTTGGACAGCTCTTTGGTCTTTGGCCACGGTGGAGATATTAAAATCTGATTGATTGATTGCTTCTGTGGACAGGTGTCTTTTATACAGGTAACAAGTTGAGATTAGAAGCACTCCCTTCAAGAGAGTGCTCCTAATCTCAGCTCATTACCTGTATAGAATCTGAATATGAGATAGTATTATCTCAGGAATTTGGGAGGCATGAAGTAAGGTGGATGAGATGCATAGATGATGTGGGGGAGTCAATGACCATGAAACACGGTTGGTATGTGCAGATCAGTGAAGCAGCTTTGAAGGTCTGGAAACACTCCTGGTATATCCGAGACAGCCTTCAGGCCCCTTGAGTACCCTGCTTGAATATATATCAGTTTACAATGTTTTTGGGCCCACCTCAGTCAGGTATAATAGTGCAAATGGAAAGGGTTTATACAGATGTAAGATGTTTTTGGGTCCGGGCACAAGACTGCAAATTAGCTGCTCCCTATTGCAGGGATTGCTGGCAAAATAGTTACATGGTTATATTTAGTCATTTCCACATATCTTACTTTTTAAAACAATATTGCTGCTTTTCCACACGCTTGGAAAGGTTTGTAATATTCATAACAGATGGGGCAGGTATAGAATGCTTATTCAGGAAGCTATCACTAAAACACAAACACTGACTTGGTGGCCACTTTACAACAGACACAAACTGATCAAGGAGCATATCCAAGATATATGTTTGTATTTTTTTTTTTTGTAGAGGTACTCCCCAGTACAATGATTGGGACTTTACAGGCAGTTTACAGATAAACTTTAATATTTTATTGCAGAAATTACATAATAAAACACATTGGTGGATACCTCACCATAAAATCACAGTACAGTTACTTATGTTGATCCATAACAGAAGCATGAAAAAGAAAAAGAAAGAAAGAAGAGAGAGATGTTGGGGAGCTCCTTACCATCTCTCTCCTCCTCAACATATGGTGGCTCTTGATCAAACGTACAGACCAATGTATATACTGGTAAGATCTTGACAACTGGCCTGACTGATTGTGATATAATATCAATTACCACGGTGTGTTAATATGTGATGCTCTCTTGTAGAACCTGGATTTCCTTTATCTTCGATTTACAGTATCGTCCCTGAAGAAGGGAGCATTCTCCCGAAACATGTAGAGCACACATCATAGAAGGAATTTCTTCTTCAAGCTTCTGTTATGGATCAGCATAAGTGACTGTACTGTGAATTCATGGTGATGTATGCACCAATGTGTTTTATTATGTAATTTGTACAATAAAATATTCAAATTTTTATATAACTATAGTTAACTGCCTGTAAAGTCCCAATCATTGTACTGGGGGAGTACCTCTACAAATACTTTATAGGGATGCTGGCAGAAACCATAGGACTTGTGAGGTGGTTATAATTTATATTTGTATAATTGGTGCAGAAATATGGGTCAGTAAAAGGCTATTCTTAACAGTCCTCTGCATTCCAACCTGCTTATACAGTAAGTACAGTACAGTAAGAGTCCTACACAATTTTACCAAATAGACCCCCATAAACTGAAATCAGGTTGGCAGCTATCAGTTGCTTCACACTGAACATCATCATTGCCCCTGCACTTCATTATTGAATAAGCTTGCATGTCTGCTAATGAATACCTCTGCAATCCTTGCCAAGAGCAGGCAAGAAACCTTCTGCTTTTGTCTTCTAAAGTAAAATGTCTGGGAGCTCTATGCTGCGGCAAATATTAATGAATACACATCATCTGACGCTACTACTACATAAATGGAATACACGGCATTAAGGTTTATTTGAATATAATTAAGTTGTCACTGGAGAAGAAGGATAAGAAAAGCAAAACAGGAATCCATATCTTAAAGCAATACTGGTTAATGTTCATTACCATATCATTTAGAATGGCAAGTGCAAATCTATTTATTAGCAATGAATATTAAACATGCAGTACCCCCCTGCTAAAGGTGTTACTTCATTACTGATCTAGGAAATTGTAGGAAGACGTTCTCTGTATTTAGTGAAACAGTATACTATTGTGCACAAATGACCCCAGTGATGACAGTTTTCTGTTGACAGCATACATCTTCCTACAGCTGCTACAGCAAAATCCTAACACCTTTATATAAATGAACACAAGGGAAATATTGTGGAGTACTAAGCCCTGATCTCAGCTTGTATCCATGTAAACATTAATCTTGAAATCGGTACCCAGGGAACTGTCATACCATTGATGTCGTATTAGTATACACTTAGAATTAACAGCTGCTTTGCTCATGGCTGTGTTTAGACATCATACTTCCCTTGGCACACCTAATAATGACGTATTTTTGTACAAGACCAACCCCTTGCATCATGTGATTATTTTATTAAAAAAGAATGCTAGACCAGACCAATGGACAAGAAAAAGTTGAATTGAATATGTTTCTCTAAACATCGTCTTCACTCCATACATTAATCTTGCAGAATTTAGACAGAAAAGGCAAAGCAAGACCAAAAAAAATATACTATTTTTGTCTTGGGGGTCTATTTTTTTTTAAGATTCACTTTACAAGCTTTCGCCCAATCATCATAATTAATTACTGGAACGTGCCTAATATGTTTTATTTCCTATGACTGTCAGCTCCATCTGGTGGCCATAATGCAGTATTCGCTTGAAATATTTCAATCAAGAAAATAGTGTATAATGGCCAGCAGATGGTGCTGACGATAATATGAAATAGCAATATTAGACGCATTACAGGGATTATTCGTATTTGTACTTAGGGAACGGTTTTTGTCATGCTATACTATATTATATGCTTAATAAAGGTAGATTGACTTATAAGGTTTGTGCAGCTTGCTTTTTTGTTTTTTCTTTTGGTATGATTATTTGTAAAGGCTGGGCAAATGCTTGAGGAATTCACACAACAAACTATAAAGAGACCCCTTGATCTCTAGGTATTGGTCCCTTACGTGTTGGCCCCTTAGTGACAATATAATCAATGCAGTCTGGGCATTACTTAAAGTGTATGTAAACTACCACCTTGTAAAATAAGCCTTTCCGTTTAAAATAGAAATGAAAGGAAAAACATTTATGTATAAATATATATATATATATAAAAATTATAACTACCTTTTCCTTAAGTGATTACATTCTCTCTGTTCTCAGCTGCATAAGAAATAGCAGCACTGATCTTTCCATTGAAAGGCTGTACAGTGGGGGCGTTTCAGAACAAGTATGATCATTGGAGGAGAGCAGGCTGAGAACTGACCACAGTGTGTTCTCCTGCTTAGTGTGGTCAGTTTTTAATAGGAAAGCAGAGTGGCCTGCAGGAACACCAATTTCACACAAAGAAAGCAATACAAAGAGAACAGGAGACTTTTTCAAAATGCAAAAATAATAACACAGCAGAACGAATAAGTCTCCCCCTACAATTGGTCTATACCATGTTAGGTTGTGTTGAGATAGGAAGTGGGAGGGTCTGCTATGGTCATCCTGTGACATACACAAGGCCAGTTAGAGATTCAGCCTACCAATGAAATTCCAGTCTCTAGTACACTGAACCTTCCAGCCAAAAAAATATTTTGTTTCCTTTTTTACATTTTGAACAAAAGTTTTAATTTCTGCCTGTGATTCTGCCACATTTTCAGTCCTTGTGGTGCCCATACAAGAAATAGGTGGAGAGGTGGTCATCAGGAAATGAAGGTACAGACAGCAATAAAAACAATGTCAAAACGTCTAACCTTTCCCCCACTCTAAAATCTGTAAAAATTCTACAGTACAAAAAAAAGAAAAAGAAACTAGTAGATAATGTAATCTCATGGCACATGTATTGGCATGAATAGTTAACTACCTTTCTGTTTTCTTGATGAGGACTACTCGGAACATCTCCTCCAGGGGAGTCCTTTCACTGCCCTCGCTGAACTGAACAAATGGATGTATAGCTGTCACAGCGAAGCCCTGCTGGTACAGATCTTGTAGCTTGGCGGGGAGGTCACGTAGAGAGGAAACTCGAACTGCAGGTGAATTGGGGATTTGAGCTGGAAGTAGAAATAACAAATATACAATGAATGAAACCAAATTGCATACTTAATTTATTATCACACAGATTGCAGCTACAGTATATGTAGATGTGTAGCTAGAGGTGTGCAAGTTTTCAAATACATAACAGTCTTTTACCATGACCATTATGACTGAATGGAGGGACTATTCTTGTTGCCTGAAGAAATACTTAAAATAATCAATTTCACCTTTTCATATTTACTAGAATACTAAAAGAGGAGCTGGGTGCTGCAGGCAACAAGAAAATGATCTCCCACAGACACTTTCAGTCAGAAGACCCATAGATATTCACAGCACTATGAACCTCCTAGTATTTCCAGATGTTCCAAGAGTTAAAAAAAGGTCATATTATAACAAAGATTAAGATCACTAATGGGAAGGTGAGAAAATAACAGGTGGGTACAGAGGCCTCATTATCCTTTGAGTTGGAGGGGGACTCATGCCATCTGATTTGACTGTGAAGATGCACAAGGACAACTTTTATTAGATGTGGGTAAGACAGATACTTGGAGCTTTCCACTGTCACATTGGCTTGGACACTACTGACTTCCATCTAGTTGTCAACTATTCGCAGTGAGTATCTTTTTTACTTGGCCAATAGTTGCATGGGAGGCCCAAAAATTGGCCTTACACAAGCACCGTTGTTGACTGTCCACCACTGCCCTCAAGGTCTAGCTGCAGTAACAACTGCTGTTTTACCTGCTGCTATTTACCTAGGTGTTTATAAGCATTTTCAAGAGAATATGTCCAATGTTCTCCCTTTTTTTCTTGTAGAGATTCTGTATTTGTTTTCTCTGAAGCTTCTCTTCCCATTTCAATCTCAACAGCATATCATATTTCTCCCTTCCCTTTCAGAACCCATAGACATTAAATGGCAGTCCCTGAATTTTTAGATAATTCAGGTGATGATTTCATGCATAAAGGGAAGCACGCAACAGTCCCCCAAAAACTGTTCTTTTTTTGGAAGGATGATCAGGTTAGAAAACCATGCCAGATTGCTATTGTTTCTAATAGATAAGTTGCTTGTTGGGAAAGTCTATGTGCAACTCCCGATCCTGCTTCAATGTTCTAAACATGAATGCTCATGCAACTAAAGCATTCTTTTCTAAAGTTGTGAATGCCCCCAAATATATTGTCCACTTATGATTGCATGTCTGATTGTTCATTTATGTCATACTTTAATTTCATTTTAACTTGGAATGTCTTAAGCACATTGCAATATTATACAAAATAGGAAAGTGCAATATTTTTCTTCATATTATTTTTATAAATAATTTTTTTACAGATGACCAGCTGCATGACCAATGATTGCCAAGAATCAGTTCATGGATTGTCAATGCTCTCTAGATCAAAGCACTGAGCTCACCTGTACAACTAATAACATAAAGTGTTCCTATCTACTTTAACCTCCCTGGCGGTATGATTATGTCAGATTTTTGGTGCTGAAAGCAGTACCATTATTTTACATGGAAATTTGGCCTTTTATATTGTAGGCCTGTAATTCTTAGGAATAACTCACTTAAATCTGTCCAAACAATAGTCTAGTAGACCTCCCGGGTATGATAAAGTTTGAAACATGAAATCATAAATTATAATATAATAAATAACTAAAAATAATTATCAACAATAATAAGGTAATAGTAATAAAATTTATCCAATAATGTAATCAAACCAAAAACACTGAAATTTGCTCAGTTGCAGAATTGTCGCTGTAGTCACTTTCAGTGTCTGATGATAAATTTCCCCAAAAATCAGTATCACTCAATTCTGCAAATGATTCTAATTTGCTATCGCTGTTTTCTAGCTGATCAAAAACCTCTTTTGACGTAAAGGGACACTTTTTGGTTGCCATGGGCATTCTCAAGTTTCCAGGCAGAAAGAATGACATATATAATATAAACCTGCATGCAGGGCTCTGGACAAAGCACTAGGGACAAAGGGGATGTGAAATGATTTGATACAGTAATGAATCTTACAGATTACAGTGTACTGTATGTTTACTGTGTGTTTCACTTTTTGAATTTGCCGCCGGTCTCCGCCCCCGTGCGACACAACGCTTGCAGGGAACGGAGCCCGGCACACAGAGGCATCGGGCGGAGGACACAGCCCGCAGACACGGCGGGGGACATTGCTGGATCCAGGGACAAGGTGAGTAACGCTGCCTGGATCCAGCGATGCAATCCTGAGTGTGGCTTGGGGTTACCGTTAATGGTACTGAAATTCCACCCCGAGCCACACTCGGGAATACCGCCAAGCAGGTTAAAAGACCCTGCTACCAGACCCTTCATGTCAACTAAATTCTTCCTATAAGATCATATACACATTTCACATATTTTATGCCAGTTGTTTATCTGCAAGCCTCCCTTGTATAGACATCAAAAAGACCTGAGGAAGAGGCTGAGCACCTCCATCTTTGATGTGATGTCATCAGCCACTGACACTCTGTAGTATTTCCCTTCACTCCTCCCCGACAGTTACAAAAGGTTATGTAGGGGGGAATGGAGGAGCTAGGTCAGCATCTACAGTAATTAGACACTGCCAAAAGAGGAAAGGGTATATGCAAGGAGAAAAGGGGCTGTTGCATTAGTGAATTGACTCTATTGACCCTTGGAAATACTTAGAATAAATGAGTACATTTCTGTGAAGACCATTATGGAGTTGGTCCTTATATCCCTTTGGCTTTCGATGGGAGTCACCAAGGCCACCTTTGTTGTGTTGTATACACAAAACAAAAACATTTTTCCATGGGCCTTTAAATGAGGCTTAACATTTGCATAAAAAATACATAATTACTGCACAATAGATGAGAATGTTTACATAAATAGTAAAGTTAAGCCCCGTACACATGGACGGAATGTCTACAGACAACGGGCGGTTAAAAAAAAACAGGCCAACAATCGGCCCGTGTGCATGTCGGTCTGTAGGCTTCTGTCAGATGTGTGTGCTGGAAAACCGGCATCTGACTGACTCCCAATCAGCACTCTCAGCCAGTGGCAGAGAGCGTTGATTGGAGTAGTAGTGTGGTGGTGGGGGGATGTTGGAGATTTGGTGCAGCCCCCCCTGTCAGAACACAGCAGCTCAGTGGGGGAGATCGCTGAACTAACCTCGCAAGAAAAAAAACGCTTTAGTAAAAATGCAAGTTTATTCATTACCACTGCCATATATCGGTGCACATCATATTCATACAGTAATTCATATATATGTTCCACACTTCCAATTTTTTAAAAACATAAAAATAAATGCATTCTGCATTCTGTCAATCAACGCATTTTGTGAATATAGCTTCACTTCTTCAGGAGTAGATGCCCTATGTAAAATCTGTAAATCAAAAAACTATTTCACAAAGTAGGTTCAAGCACTCCCTAAAAAAGGGAGGAGAGGAGTGAAATATCTATGCAATGTACTGATTAAGGGTCCTTTGACATGGTCGTTAAGTTCAGATCGGACTGCCAGTTTTACAGACAGTTCTGAAAGGAGCTCAATGTAAGACTATGGGTACTTAGATGTAACCAGATGTGCATCCATTTACATAGAATTACCTCCAAGTCTGTCTAGGTCTGAAATAAAAACAGAAAATGTCTGTGTCCTTTCCTGTCTTTTGGGACCTAAACATGACAGATCTGAGATAGCCAGATGTAAACCAATGTACATCTGCTTATATCTGCATGTCCATGGCCCATGGGCCTAACATGGGTCCCTTAAGGTCTGGGCACAAAAAAACAGAACAGACACATTATACTCCAACTCAGCCAGAGATCTATTAACAGGTCCCCTGCTGACTGAAATAGACAAGGCCGTGTGAAAGGGGCCTAGTACTTACAATCTGCTAACAGGGCCATATTTGTTTTTGAACCTAAAGTTATCTTTCAAACATGAACATAATCAAAAAAATCATTCTGACACAACAAAAATTGAATTATAATATATTATAATACTGTATATATAATAGCAAATACTGTATATTGCTATTTGGTGTACCAAAAATGATGTGAACATTTTTGATAGAGTAACAATGTATTTCTGAGTAGAATACTTTTAAATTGCTCAGAATCAAAACAAGCTCCCAGATGTTTCCAAATCCTTATTTATAAGTTGGGCACAATGATTATCCCTTGGCTCTTTAAAAGGAAATGGTCTCTGCTTCTAACTGCCATTAATAGACAATGCCATGGAGCCCACTGAGGATTTTGTTATCCATCAACAAACATTTCTTAAAGAAATATATTCTCTTCTGAATTCCCACTGCTTTCTCCTGTGATTCCAACCATGAGTACAGGGTCACGTCCCATTTATACAACAGCTTTGTTTTCCAGGAAAATGTTTATTGCTCTATTTAACAATGTGCATGAGATAATCCATTTTGTATAGTTGCTCACTCACACAGCCTCTTACCCAAAAAAACCACCTTATTTAGATATCCTTCCAGAATCTCAGATAGGCTAGGTTATTAAGAATAAAAGAAAGAAAACTGCAAATAAAAGAATAAGGAGAGCAGAAGCAGTAGTGCCAACTTACATTCAGTAGGCAATGGGCAATCTTCTTTCCCTTTAACAAGCTGGTTTGCCAGCATCTTTTTCTGCAGCCCAGACACTTTGCTAATTTTTATGTGCTCCTTCCTGGACAAACTAGAGAAAGCCACTTAGGCACCCTACTACTAGACGTACCCATCTTGCTGTTCAAATAAAGAAATCAGCTCAGGCAACCTGTTAGTTTGCCACATATCCCCTGCCACATGCTGGGGTAAATCAAATAAGAACCTCCAGCACCCTGCTACTTGGCAAAAGCCTCCTCCTGCCCTAAATAAATAATGCAGCTGAAGTACCCTGCTGTGTGGCTAGCACCCCCTACTGGTTTAAACTGTAGAAACAGCTTAGGCTCCCTGCTACTTGACACATGCCCCCTGTCACTTGCTTTTCTAAAGAACAGTTCAGGGGCCCTGAGCATGCCTGCAACATCGCAAGGTGGTAAATACAAACTCTGCTCAAAACATAGAGACTGGAAATGCCTGAGCAAAACATTCCTCTCTGGTGATTTGAGATCAATAATAAATGATTACTGCAGAACACTAAGTGCACAGATAGATTATGGGAAAAAAGCATTTTAGAGTTTAACTCAGACAGCAGCCAAAAGGTATAACCTAGCCATGGCGACAAAACATTTTAAATTCTGGTGCTATATCTGTGCTTAGCAAATTGCTGCTGGCGCCACCCTCCACATGCCTGTATATGTCCTCTCCCATAGGTTGTTACTGGTCAAGCTGTCCTCTTCTAATTTCCACCTCACTTATGTTTAGTGCGCTGCATAAATTACTTCTAATCAGAAGCCATGGAGCAGTTGTATAGTCTGCAGAGAAATCTACACAGCATACTGAACGTCGAAGCAGTAAGAACATTACAGACACAGGGAAGCCAAGGGGTTGACTTGCTAGGGTGTTATACCAATGTTGGGCCCATTCTCAATATTGAGGCTTAAAGAAGATATTTCAATTTCATTTTTATTGTTTTCTGTTTCCCATGGAACAAGGTTCATGTAGTACTTTGCAGCCCCGGGACAAGGTCATCCAGTGCCCAGGGCTAAAGATGCCAAATGGCACCCCCCTCCTCCCTTTAGGATTAGCAGTGATGCAGCTGTCACTACTCCTGTAGTGTAACAGAAGCAACTGGCACAGGACGCCCCCATCCCTGCAAAAGAACATTGCGCCCAGGGCAGCATTCCCCTACTGCCCACCCCTTGTCCCGGCTCTGGTACTTTGTCCAATCTTTCTATGTGCTGTCTAAAGCTAACTTTTCTGTCTTACAAGGCACCCATCTTCCTTTCCCGGCTGACAGACAATGCAGCTAGCAAGGAAACAACTGATTTGACATACTGCACTTTCTCCATCTCCAAGCACTTGCCCTCTTGCCTAGAACATTTTAGCCGACAAGCTCCCCTCTTTCTACAATCCATGTGAGACACTTTTCACAGGCAAGTGCTTGGAGACAGTGAAAAGTGCTGACTGTCACAGCAGCCAACTCCATGCTAGCTGTGTTGTCGGACAGCCATGGAAGGAGGAGGGGTGCCCAGGTTGACCTCACGCACTACATGTACATTTTTCCTTGAGGACCAGAACACATTAGAGTAGTAGTAAACTCTTGTGTACCATTTTTACCTACAGGTAGCCTTATAATAAAGCTTACCTGTAGATTAAATAAATATCTCCTAAACGTGCACCATTTAGGAGTTATTCCAGCGAGCATCAGCCAGTGACGTCACCAGCGCATGCACTCTGAAGGAATGGAATACTCGTGACATTCCTTTTGAGCTCTATGCCATGCCCGGTGTACTGCCCAAATGCTAAACTTTGCAGAATGCCAAACCCGCGTCACTTCCGGTTGCTTTAAAAAACGATAATTGCATAATGAATTTCTGTTTATCTTCAACAATTCCTGTTTTTAAAAAACAGCAGCAATGGACTACAGTCCAGTGCATGGTATATTTATACTCTGCTCAGATACCAACCAAGAAAATGGGTGCCTGCTAGGCGGGAACAAGTTTGTCCCCGTTAGCCGCTGTGTTCCTAACACAGCAACATCTCCAGGTAACGGACTCTAGTCCGTTGGTGGTGTTTTCTACACACAGAAATTTGTCATAATTAGGCAGTTATCGTGCTTTAAAGAACCGGAAGTGACACGGGTTTGGCATTCTGCTGAGTTTGGCACTTGGGCAGAACACAGGGACTCCTGCGGGGATGACATCACCGTGGCCCAGCCAGTCAGATGGCTGGAGCCTGCAAACCCAGAAGGAAGACCAGGGGAAGATGGAAGCCCTGTCGATGGTGACAGCACGCAGCTGGAGGGCTTCGCTTTAAGGTACTTTTTTTTTTTCTTTTTTTTTTTTAGAACCTTTCCTACTGCTTTAATAATAATGGAAATGTAAGTTCTTGTTTATGCAGTGCTAAGGCTTCCCCTGGTGTTGTCACTGCTTTACCCAGTGTCTGGAGAATGCTGTGATACGCTAACAATTTATTCAAGCAGCTAATATCTAGCCTAATCTAAATTGTACCCAAAGGTCTAAAACAAGAAAATTTGAATAAACAGGCAATGGCTTTTTAGTAAAATATAAAATGTATGATTCCCACAGCCAGATTATAATTGAATAATAATTGAAGGATTAAAATGGTAAATAATTAGAGTTAGGGTCAATCTGGTTTATTAGTAAATTGAGAAGTTGGAACAGAAAAAGTTTTGCCTGCTGCTAAGGAAAATTAAAAAAAAATAGAAAGGCTACTTTCTTTGAACCACATTTACTTTAGCAAGGTACAAAACACCAACAGAGTTAATAATGGCTCTAGAGGCAATTTTTCAGCAGATTTTCAATTTCCTGCGTAGGGAGGTTTGAATGTGGCTATTTATGTGTCCAAAAAGCATTCCCACTCTTGATTTTAACTGTTCAGAAAATGTCACTGAAATGTGAAAGAAAGCATATTTCTAAATACTTTGGCCAGTATGGTGGCTCAGTAATGCTCAATGTGAATATGGCTTTGCTTCAATCTTAAAGCCAAACTCTGGGCTGATGTGATAGCTACTCATGCATAAAGGTTAACTCTACACTGCATGGATTAAATGCTTGTTTGGCTAGGGGGTGGAGAAATTGAGGATTAAAGTATAATTAAAGGCCAAACTTTTGGTTTAGTTTTGGATAGAGTGGAGATGGATTAGAGCACTTGTCAGTTTTTATTGATGTCTGTGCCCCCATTAAGGAGATTCACTCTGTCTATATGTCCTGTTTACCATAAACATTCAAAATGAAAGTAAAAGAAAAACCCACATTTTGGGTTGTCCCCAGAAAAGTAATAGAGGGGAAATTTTCCAATGGGGACACTAGTTTTGGTGACCTGGGGGTCCCCAAGGAATTCCTTTAATTTGCAGGGATTGCCTCTCACTTCCTGTTTGGCTATGGGACAGGAAGTGAAGGGAAATCTCTGCAATGGGAAACAGATGTGGCATCTAATTTAGAACACCACCAACTTTATAAGCAATAAATACATGGGCGCAAACTGTCTGTGTCCAGGGCCAGTAAGATGCCCTATTCTCATTTCAGCCCTTGGATGAGTGGTTATCTGCAAACAGCAGCAGTGCCAGCCATTACTTTGTACAGAGTACATATCTGATAGCGGTTGCTGCTGTTTGCACATACTATGGGCGCACAGATATTGGCAAGAATCTGTTGCCAGCCACGGTCGGTCGTCTGCATGAATGCAACTAAAGACTTCTGATTTTCTCTGACTTTCCCAGTCAGCACATTTCTTCCAGGTCAGTGACTACCAACCAACTAGCATTTTTTTTAGAGGAAGGTCAGGAATAGCAACCCACATATGACATGTTTACAAGCTTAACTCAAGGCTCAGCCCTCTGCCCCCAATTGCACTCAGCTCTTGAAGGCCCCCCTCATGTGTATTTTTTTTTCTTTTTAAACTTACCTCTCTCAGATGTCCTCATTACAGTCACATGACAAGCTAGGTCTTCTACCTGTTTTTTGCCTCTTCTCTAGCCCAGGGCGGTTCTCTGATAATGAATAAAGGTTGCCCCAGTGCCGTCCCCTTAATGTCAGTTCCATGACACCCACTCTTTCAAAATATGTCATAATTCTTCCAGGTTGAATGACTAAGGACATTGGAGGACTAAGGGCATCTTGTGATGAAAGAGCAGTACTGTGAGGGCCTTCAACAGATTAAAGATGAATATTGCAGCTGCTTCTATATTTTGTAACCTGCCTGGGCGCTCATTTACATTCGAAAAAGGACCCTAGAGTTGGACTTAACTTTCTGAAAGTACAATAACATGGATGTCATCTTAAAGTAAGAACAAAGTTTGCCCTGTCAAGTATTTTAGGAAAATAGAGAAAATGTACGTGGATTTAATTATTTCCTTTACGCTCCAAACTTTCACTGAATGTGTGCTTCTATTAAAACATTTTTACTAGGATCAGAACCTCTGCATTTTAAACACATGACAATACTGCAAATGTCATAAATAAATGCTTGTGAATTGCCTAACTCAAGATACAATCTCTTAAATCTTAAAACTTGGACAACATCCCAAGAGTTTTCATAAACCAAGTACTTTCTTCATACAAAATCAGTGCTGCACAATGTTGTTACTTGATCTACCATGACCCGCATACTGCTGTTCCAAATATGTTCAAGTACTGAAACTGTGAATATTACTTTTTAATATCAAATGCTATGATAAAGGAATTTCCTTCAACACAAATTTGAGGGCAAACTATCACTTTCACAGCTGGGATTATGACCATATGCTACAGCATTTGTACTGTCAAGGAGACATCTATGTTCAAGATATCACTATCTGTAGTCGGTTTTGAAATGTACAAGAAAATATGTTATGCTTTCTGAATTAGGAAACTTTAATTACTCTAAAAATAGGACTTGTCATACTTTATTTATTTCAGGTACTTATAGAGCGCTGTTAATTTATGCAGCGCTTTACATGTACATTGTGCATTCACATCAGTCCCTACAATCTAAGGTCCCCAATTCACATTCATACATATACTAGGACCAATTTAGACAAGATCTAATTTGCTACAGCATGTCTTTGGAGTGTGGCAGGAAAGCCACGCAGGCACAGGGAAAACATGCAAACTCCAGGCAGGTAGTGACGTGGTTGGGATTCAAACCAGCGACCCTTTTGCTGCTAGGCAAAAGTGCTATCCACTACACCACTGTGCCAACACTTTAGCTAGCACATGTATCCTATATATTATTATTTTGGAAATTCCTTACAGGCTGTATTACTTCTGTACCCACTTCTATACAGATGTCTGTGTCCCAGTAGCGAACAAACACATTTGACTGCATTTTCTCAGTTACGACCTGCCTCTAGAGTACAGCTGTTGGTATGCTCTTCAGGTCTCAGAGCTGCTGCTATCATCAGGAGACAGAAGTCACTGTTGAGCGAACCAGCAAAGTACAACAACCAATGTCCATGAACTTACATATCCGCTGAACAGTAAGGAAGTCCAGTCTGCACCTGTATTTTAGTGTGCAGGTCTGGAACTGACAGTTCAAACATTTTCTTTATTTTTAAACATATTTTGTTACAAAATCAAAAATTAAAACATTGCTGTCCCCTGCTTGTAGGTCCCCAGTCACACCGGTGCGACTTATCATGCGATTTGATAGTTTCAAATCGCAGGACAAGTCGCACCCTATTGTCAGTAATGGAAACTGTCAAATCGGTGCAACTCTGATTTTGAAAGTAGTTCCTGCACTACTTTTTGCAAGTTCAGGTGCCACTTGCATAGACATCTGTGCATGAAGTCGCACAGATGTTTTCCAAGTCGCACCTGAAGTCGCACTGACATGCGACTTTGAAATTGTGCAGCTTCAAGTGAAGTCGCAAAATTTCAAAGTCGGATTCAATGTGACCAAAAACAAATAGTCCATTCACACCTAAATAGTGTTGTGGTGTGCCTCCGTAATTACAGTACACAATGTTCTGGTTAATTGTGGAGCGATAAACCACTCAAATGAACCAGCTGCCCTAATGCATTGGGGGAGTTTTACAAAAACTGGAGAGTGCAAAATCTGGTGCAGCTCTGCAGAGAAGCCTTCCAGGTTTGATAGTCAAAGCTGAAATTAGAAGCTGATTGACTAAAATGCACAGCTGTACCATATTCAGAGTGCTCCAGTTTAGTTAAAGCACTACAGTGGACCAGTCTGGTGTGAATGCTCTCTAAAGGCCCATATATTATGGTTGCCACATCATCCCTTTAATCCAGGACACATATTGATTGCACAGGTTCTGTGGCTGATTAAGGTGGTAATTAAACTCACTTGGTGCCTTAGCTGCATTAAATTAGCCTCAGAACCTGTGCAATTCATATGTGTCCTGGATTAAAGGGATGATGTGGCAACCCTACCGTATATACGGTACAATGGTTGTACAACAACAGTCGTACAACAGCTTGTTGTACAATCATCCGACTGTTAGTACGCGCGATTAGAACAGCCGACGTGCGAAGTTGGATGAGCAGACTAGAAAACTGTTGTTGTACAACAAGCGGTCATACGACTGTTGTACCGTGTGTACAGAGAAGTTGGGCCAACAAAGCTGTACGTGCAAAACATGCATGCTCAGAAGTCAGGAACACCCGGAAGTGTCGGTTCCTGTAAACCTACGTTCCCAATTCACAAATCACATTCACCTGAACTTCCTCTTTATACGCTCGTAGCACGTCACCACGTTAGGCTTGGAAGCACGATCGCTTAGTGCACGTCAGTAAGCAAGACACAACAGCCAACATACGATCTGGGCCTTTCGGTCGTACGACCGTCACATCGTGTGTACGAGGTGTGGAAGGCAATAAAGATTTCATTTTTTTGGTTTTATTCTCTTGATGTTTTAATACATTTTGGATGTACTTCACCATGTGGCTCCATCCTCTCTCTCCTTAATCTGCATATCAGGGGGATGAGTGCCCAAATGTTGCCTACTCCTACTTGCGGTCTTTGCTGGGATTGCTGGGACATCTAAGGAGGTCACCATTCGAGTACATATGTACAGAGCTCATTTTGATTTCTGCAATGGGAATCAATAATATCCGGTGAGTAGGATACACCACTGGGTGCGTTGGTGAAGCCTTTTTTATTTATCACAGTCTGGAATGAGAAGACCATCACTGGGAAACGTATTGACTTATTGGAAATGTGTAGTCACCTTGGTTTAAAGTGACAGTATCTTGGAAGACTTTTTTTGCACAGAGACACTGTTCTATTTTTCTATTCTTTTGTCACCACTATTTGCACTAATAATTGCACTTTATATTTGCACCTTATGATATCATGTGTATTGTTTGCATTTAATATTTATACCAATTGCTTGGAAGGCATGCATATTCCCCTATGATAACAGGTACCCACAAATAGGATATGGTGCACTTTTATTCTTATAGGCATATTGCATCCCTATTGATTCACAGTCCACAGGTGAATAGGTACCAGTCTCTTTGACAAGATAAGGGAGAGCATACTTCCATTTTATAATACTGTGTGTTAGCGCGGTTATATATTTGTTTTTGTTTTTTTGTGAAGTAGGTCCAAAATTTATTAAAACATCAAGATGCCAATTGCGGTCCACCTGTCGGTCAGTGAGCGGAAATGACATGCCGAGGTCCACAATGCCCTACGCTGTGTTTCGTCAGCGTGCACACTGACGTCATCAGGGGGTCACCACTATTTGCACTAATAATTGCACTTTATATTTGCACCTTATGATATCATGTGTATTGTTTGCATTTAATATTTATACCAATTGCTTGGAAGGCATGCATATTCACCTATGATAACAGGTATCCACAAATAGGATATGGTGTACTTTTATTCTTATAGGCATATTGCATCCCTATTGATTGACAGTCCACAGGTGAATAGGTACCAGTCGCTTTGACAAGATAAGGGAGAGCATACTCCCATTTTATAATATTGTGTGTTAGCACGGTTATATATTTGTTTTTTTCACAAAGATTTTTTTTATGTTTGTTTTAATAAAATATGGCTAAGGGCCCATTCACACCAGCCTGGACTTTGAGCCTTAACGTGATATTAAACACACACTCATTAACTTACATTGTCCCTTCTTTTTCTGTATGTGGATGATGGCACTGAAACTATTTTCATAAAGTAAACATCTAAGTAACTTTTTTCTACTCGATGTACAGATGACACAAGTCCCAGCTCCTTCCCAGCCTGTCTGCTGGGAAACAAAAGCAGGATGAGCTTCTAGTTCTCTGCTGCTGATCACATGTTCAACATAAAAAACAGCCTTTGGAATACAGAGTAAAAATAAATAAATAATATCAGTAAACTGTTTTTAAATTGCCCCTCCAGCCTGTGTCTTAGATTTTTCTTCACTTCCTGTCCTCTAAACACAATAGAAAGTGAAAGGGAATCCCTCCAAAGTGAGGTAAAATCACTCTTAGACAATTGTCAATGCAACAAGTGTCCCCATTGGAAGATTTTCCCTCCTGTTCAAATTTTGAAATTTCTCTCACGTTCACTAATGGTGACAATAGTTAAAAGTCTAAATGTAGAGCATACAACGTCACGCTGCAGGGAGCAAGGCCAGCGGATGATTAGCATGCATTAAAAAGGGCATTTCTTCAAGAGATAAAACTATAATTCTACAAAACTCTGGTTCGGACACATCTTGAGTATGCTGTCCAGTTTTGATATGATTGCAATATATTATTATTATTATATAGGATTTATAAAGCACCAACAGTTTGTGCAGAGCTTAACAAAATGAAGGCAGACAGTACAGTTACATTACATTAGGGACATGAAATATACAAATCTTTAGATGGTGACTCTAGCACTGGCAGAAAACTATTTATTTCTAGGTCTCTAAAAACAGACACATGGCCACACAATGAATTTAGATGAGAAGCGGTGAGGATGTGGAACTCCCTTCCACAGTTGGTGGTGTCAAACATTTATATGTGTTTCTTAGCGAACACAATGCACAGGGATATGGAAAACCACAGTCACCCACACACATACAAAGTTAGGTTGAACTGGATGGACCGGTGTCTTTATTCAAACGTACCACCTACATAATTATGTATATGTAGAGAGTGAATGTCCAGAGAGGACACAAACAGCAATGAAAACTCTTCTACATGCCATCCAAAACTAAAAAAAAGTTTTGGCTTTAGATACACTTAAACTACAGACTGATTTTAAGTTAAAGTATAACTCGGCAAAACATTTTCTTTAGTTTCGGACAGAGTGGAGAGGGATTAAAGCACCTGTCAGGCTTTATTGCTGTCTGTGTCCCCGTGATTCATCCTCTCCATTCGTCCTGTTTACCATTACCATTGAAAGTGAAAGTAAAAGAAAGTCCCAAATTTTGGGTTGTCCTAAGAAATGTAATAGAGGGGAAATCTTCCAATGAGAACACTAGTTCTGATAGCCTGCGGGTCCCCACAGGATTCCCATAATTTGCTGAGATTGCTCACTTCCTGTTTTGGCTATGGGACAGGAAATGAAGGTAAAACTCCCCAATGGGGCACAGATGGCTAAGAATAAAACAGCAGGGTTTATAACCCTCTCATACTCTATCCAAAATGGAGAAAAAAAAAGTTTTCCCATTGTCCCACTTTAAATGAAAATAAAGCTAAGAAAAATGAATGCCAGCACAGCAAAAAAAAAAAAAAGAAACAACTAAAATGGCAATGCATGGTTCAAAAACAAGTTCCGCTCTGACTTGTAACAGAAGTAAAAACTTCTGCAACTTACTTTTTGGAATGAGATCACAAAAAATAAGTCAAGGCCTACAGAGAATCAGAAGCATCAGACGTTAAAGAACTCCTCTTTTTTAAATCGTAAATAGGTTAAAACAACTAATGTCAACTACAAATAATGAAACCAGCGCTTATTAAATATTCATGCAGTTTCCCTTGATTTTGCGCACCTTATGACAACATCTGTGAATGTTTTTCAAACTTAAATGAAGATTCACATGCAGAAGTCACAACTGCCAAATGTCTCTCCTTATTTTTTTGTTACCGTCAACGATCCAAAGAATTTCTCTATTAAATAATTCATTAGCTGCTACCTTGCCATGAGGGTTTGAAATACAAGCAAGAAGAATACTGCATGGTTACTTTTTAGTTTATTCTAACTTAAGGCAACAAACTAGTTGTATTATTACAATTCAGAGAATCTGTTTAATTACCTGTCAAAAATCTTATAAGAAGGCAACTACCACAAAGAAGGGTGCTGCAAGCTTATATGGCGCTGTAGGCTGGTTCTTTACAGCTGTGTTAATGTCAGTAATTCAATAGGATATTGAAAATATGTAAAATAAGTCATTTTCAGGAGTCAGGAATCATGGAATACTTTTCTACAAGTTACATTGAGCTTAAAGTGCTTATTAGGGGCTTCTACTAAATGTATTAACTGCTTGCAGGCCAAAATTATTTTTGGCACTGGAAGGGATATGCAACAGGGGGAGAGAAATTCCATGGAGACTGGGGTGCCCTAAGACATGCAAGAAATCAGTGGATAATCTTCCCATCAATATCTATTCTACTGTACATGTTGTACTGATATAAAGTACATTCAATCAAACTAAAAGGGCAGTCCTTTTTTAAACACAGGAGCAAACAATATACGATAAAGGCATGCTTAAATAACCCCTTACTGACATACATCATATGTCAGGTGCTTAGAAGTGAATCCCCAGGTCCATGGAGCCTGCGTTCCCACCAAAAAGAACCCAACCATGCTCAGCGGAATCAATGAATGAGAAAGCAGTTTGTACCCCACCAGAGGCTGCCTCATCCCCAGGTCCCTGGAGCCTGCATGCCCACCAAAAAGAACCCAACCATGCTCAGCGGAATCAATGAATGAGAAAGCAGTTTGTACCCCACCAGAGGCTGCCTCATCCCCAGGTCCCTGGAGCCTGCGTGCCCACCAAAAAGAACCCAACTATGCTCAGCGGAATCAATGAACGAGAAAGCAGTTTGCATCCCACCAGAGGCTGCCTCATCCCCAGGTCCCTGGAGCCTGTGTGCCCACCAAAAAGAACCCAACCATGCTCAGCGGAATCAATGAACGAGAAAACAGTTTGCACCCCACCAGAGGCTGCCTCATCCCCAGGTCCCTGGAGCCTGCATGCCTACCAAAAAGAACCCAACCATGCTCAGCGGAATCAATGAACGAGAAAGCAGTTTGTACCCCACCAGAGGCTGCCTCGTCCCCAGGTCCCTGGAGCCTGCGTGCCCACCAAAAAGAACCCAACCATGCTCAGCGGAATCAATGAACGAGAAAGCAGTTTGCACCCCACCAGAGGCTGCCTCTCCCTCACGCATTTCACCACCCCATGGGCTTGGTCACAGAAATGACAATATTGAAATTAGAGTCAAAAGAGTTTCCTGAGTAAGTGAAAGATGACTCATCCGGTTTTACATTCCAGAATCAGGTGTATTTATAAACTATAATATTGCATACCAAATACAAACATTTCTGTGCTCACCATAAACCTCCTCAACTCAAGCTGCTATATAAATATATGAATGATATTAAATTTTATATGCAACATATAGCACTACACAAAAAATATATAAAAAACTAACAATTCATAAAAATCTATACACATAAAAATTCAATCAGTACTTCAATGCTTAACCACTTCAGCCCCAGAAGGATTTACCCCCTTAATGACCAGAGCACTTTTTGCGATTCGGCACTGCGTCGCTTTAACTGACAATTGCTCAATTATGTGACGTAGTACCCAAACAAAATTGACGTCTTTTTTTTCCCCTACAAATAGGGCTTTCTTTTGGTGGTATTTGATCACCTCTACATCACTTCTGATCACTGCTATAAACAAAAAAAGAGCGACAATTTTTAAAAAAAACAATATTTTTTACTTTTTGCTATAATAATTGTTAAAAAAAAAATGTATTCATCAGTTTTGGCCGATATATATTTTCTACACATTTGTGGTAAGAAAAATCGCAACCAGCGTTTATTGATTGGTTTGCACAAAAGTCGCCACGTTTACAAACCATGAGAATTAATTTATGGCGTTTTTACTATTTTTTTTTACTGGTAATGGCGGCAATCTGCGATTTTTATTGGGACTGCGATATTGCGGCGCACAGATCGGACATTTCTGACACTTTTTTGGGACCATTGACATTTATACAGCGATCAGAGCTAAAAAAAAAAAAAAACACTGATTACTGTGTAAATGTCACTGGCAGGGAAGGGGTCAGTGTTGCCAACCTACCAGATTGAAATTTACTGACACGACACCCAAAATTTACTGGCACAACCAAGTTTTTACTGGCATTTTACAAAATTACAGTTTTCAGTTCAAATTTCAGTATTTAGGCCACAAGCAAGCACGCTGTGCAAATAACAATGTGATTTAAGGTAGATAGCAAGGTAAAAAAAACATATTTCTGTTATTTTCAATATAATAAGAGCAGATTATTTAGTCTATCAGTTTTGTCACCCATGTCAAATTGTAGAGATTTCCCCTTAATTTATGTTCCATAACCACCACAGAAAGTGAGGTGGAATCCCTGGTAGCCACCGGGATCACCAGAATTTAGGTCCCAACTTCTAAAGACCTCCTGTCTCCATCAACTCCTGTTTTTATCCCTCCAGTCTCCATCCCTCCATCACCCATTATCTCCATCACAACATCCCCCCCGTCTCCATCCCTCCATCACCTCTTGTCTCCATCACACAATGCCCATCACCTCCTGTTTCCATTACACCATCCTTCCATTACCTTCTGCCACTTATCCAGTGCACACTACACTCATACAGTGCACACTCAAACTAAGAGAGAGAGACTCCTGCAGCCTGGCTGGCGGCTGTCTGTCAGAGTGAGCAGAGACCGTGTGGGTGTCAAGCAGTCCCACACTCACTGTCTCGACTCTTTTTGGCTGGCTTGGAGAGGAAGCGTACTGCACTCACAACTGTCACCAGGAGGACTGCAAGGTCAGCCAGAGCAGGGAGGCAGGCAGGAATCAGGAGGATCCATCCATCCAGAGTGTCTCTGGTGGTCAGGTGCTGGCTGGAGGTGGTGTGGCGGGAAAATACAGTAACCTCATTTGAGGGCGGATGGGCTGGGCAGAGGCGTTAGCTGGCAGCAGGAGGGAGTGGTAGTCCAACTCGTCTCAGGGTCAGGGTCGCTGCTCAGGAATTTCCATAATTGCACATGCACAGCTCTGACCGGAGCCGATGGCCACCGTTTTTACTGGCACTTTTCGGCTGCTACGGACTTTTACGGACACCCAAAAAACTGCCCTGTTTTTACTGGGCAGTAAATTTACGGACAGTTGGCAACACTGGAAGGGGTTAACCTGCAGGGGGCAATCAAGGGGTTAACTGTGTTCCCTGTGTGTGTTCTAACTGTATGAGGGCTGGGCTGGCAGGGGCATGACAGATCTAACTGATCCCGATCACAGAGATCAGTAGATCAATTTCACGCCGCCTGACAGAGCGGGGAACTGCCGTGTTTACATCAGTGCTTCCCCGATTTTCTGCTGTACCAGGAAATCACAGGTCGCCGGCGGACATCGAGTCCGCCCGACCCGTAGCCCCACTCAGGGAGCCTGTGCATGCGCGAATCGCCGTTTATAAACGCCGATTTGCACTATGCTGCCAATTTGCAGCAGTAAATGTACGCGAGTCGGTCGGGAACCGGTTAACTAAAAATATAACAAAAATAAAATATTGTGCAAATCAATCAAGGTGCGTAGATTAACATATCAATATTCCACCCAACAAGAGAAGCAGTGAAAAATAAATTGTGCACAATCAATACAACTGTATATAATAAATCAATTATAAGTCTAAACCATTCAACAAACATCTTCCACAAGGTAAGTAATGCAGTTCATTTATTTGTATAGATTGTTTGTTGTGATATGAATTATTTATTTTTTATATATTTATTTTTTTGAGTAGCATGATCTGTTACATATAATATATAATATTGCATAGTCTTTGGCCTGTAACATGCAGGCAAGCTTTAGTTGCTGCAGATTAGGTTAGGTGGGCAGAGTGAAAGTATTTCAACTAGAGCGCAATGAATTTATGGTCCCTTTCACATTTTACAGGGCAGCAAAAGCACATGAAAATTACCACCCCCCCCCCCATTAATCCTTAACTTTAACTGTTCACACTGCAGATGCGTTGCTCTTTGAAAAGTCCTGCATGCTGCATCTTTGGTGCAGTTTTTCTAAAACATATCAAAAAAGCACCTTCCATTGTAAGTCAATGGGAACCATCAAAAGTACATCTGTGTGAAAGGGCCCTATATCAGCAAAGAGCAAAGGGATAGGTTAAGATTAAGAGTAAATATTAGGTGCAGGGGTCAGAACAAGGTTAAGGTTAGGTCTGCTAAGGTTGAGGTTAGGGGTTATCAGTTAATTTCAGATTAAAGTGCAGAATGAAAATAACCTGACTGTGCCCCTGCTTGGAGATTCACTCCCTATTTGCCCTGATTATAACTGTTGCTAGTACACTAGCCACTGGAGTCCTCTTCCACTCCTCCATGACAACATCACGGAGCTGCTGGACGTTAGAGATCTTGCGCTCCTCCACCTTCCATTTGAGGATGCCCCACAGATGCTCAATAGGGTTTAGGTCTGGAGACATGCTTGGCCAGTCCATCACCTTTACCCTCAGCTTCTTTAGCAAGGCAGTGGTCATCTTGGAGGTGTGTTTGGGGTTGTTATCATGTTGGAATACTGTGTCAGAAGGGAGGAGGGTCATGCTCTGCTTCAGTATGTCACAGTGCATGTTGGCATTCATGGTGCCCTCAAAAGAAACTGTAGCTCCCCAGTGCCAGCAGCACTCATGCAGCCCTGACCTTTACACTCCCACCATCATGTTTAACTGTAAGCAAGACACACTTGTCTTTGTACTCCTCATCTGGTTGCCACCACACATGCTTGACACCATCTGAACCAAATAAGTTACATGAGCTGATATCAACTGTCAAACTGAGAAGATCCTATAATTTTGGAGAACTCCCACCACTTCCTGGTTCTAGGACAGGAAGTAACTGGGATCTCAAAAACGCCTCTCCAATAAATGGAAAAATGTCTTTAGACACAAGTTAAGTGCCAGGGGTTAGTGCCAGTGTACATAAAAATGATTTTGTTGATTTACTTGTAGTAAGGTGTTGAAGGGTTAGACCATCTGCCAAGTTTTAATGAAGTCTATGTCCCAGCTGGGGAGTTTTACCCCTCTGTTTGTACCAGTGACCAATATAATTCAGACAGAAAGTAAGGGGAAAGCTTATATTCTAGAGTTGTCATTAGAGGAATATTTCCAGTGGGGTCAAATGTTCTGGTGATAAATAAAATTAAATTTCGCTCACATTGGGGAGATTTCTTCTCACTTTCTGTTGTGTCCTCAAGACAGGAAGTGAAGGGGGATCTCCCTTAAAGGACCAGTTAGCAAAAAAAATGTGATGTTTAAGGCCCCTTTCACACGGGACGGACTCCACCAGAAGTCCGCCTGCATAGCGAGGAATCTGTCTGCTGATCTCCACTGAGCAGGTAGATGGCTGGTCAGTGTCCGCACCGCTTATGCAGAGCAGACACAGCCCGCTCTCCTCTATGGGAGGTCAGATGTAAACAGACCACCTGTCCTTTTACACATAACTGCCATCCAACCCGATTTACTAGACAGATGGGGAACTGATCCGCATCCATCTTTTCATCGGATCAGATTGAATGTCAGTGGGTGTGAGCGAACACATGTCCTTTTACATCCAGCACTCCTTAGAAGATAATTGAGAGTCCGATCGGGTCCACCTGAAAAACTGACAGGCGGACCTGATTGGACCACCTGTGTAAAAGGGGCCTTACTCGTCTCTAAAACTAAAAAGAAAGTTTTTAGTATCTCGTTTAGTTAGCAACAGGTTTCTGGGTTTGCCAGTTTTGTTTTGATGATAGACTAGTTTTCGGAATGTGACATTAGCTGGTGCCAAAACTCTCTTTCTAACACATTAACAGATATTGATATGATTGTTTACATTAAATTGATCTTTTTACATGCATATCTAATTATTTTCAATTGGTTTACGTTAAATGATCGCATGCGTATATCACATCTAAAAATTCTATACTTCTCCTTCAAATAATGCATCTGCTAGTGCTGTAGTAGCACAATAATCATTAAACATTTAATATTAATACTGTATGCATGCAGGGCAACATGATGTGATCACTATGTACAAGGTATAACTAAGTGGGGGCACACTGGTTCACCACCGTATTTGTTGGCTACTATTATTACTCCCAGTAAGACGATAAAGATAAGGAACTTGATTAACATTGCTATGAACTTTAATAGCAACTCTTAGAAAAGTTTATTTCTGCCATAAATCATCTTCTCGTGCCTAACATGAGTCGGGGGAAGAGGATTGCAGGTTTTTTTCCGTCTGCATTAACTGTCAGTTTTTAGGCTACAGAGCAAGTGTAACGTTTTATGTAGCTAGCAGCAAATTCTTTTAGCTATCAGTGTGAATATTAATTTAACATTTGTCCCTAGTGGAACATCTTTAACTGTGTCTATAAATCAAGAGGGAGCATATGTAAATGATGCAGAGTTCGGTTAACTAAAAGAGAAAGAGAGATGAGACTGGAAAACTGCAAAGGAATTTACTTTAAAAAAAAGAAAAACTGTTTTATCTCTACGCTAATGAGTTTGACAACCACACTCCAAAGATCTAATGTTTTTCTTTTTCTTTTCATCCCGAGTGACTTCTAGACATCAGTATCCGTAATCTGCATCTTTATCCTTTAGTGCATTTAATCATTTTACAGATTGACAAATATTGATCTGGTTTCCCCATTAGAACCTTTTCTCTAGGTGGACTTGAAAGTTGTTTAATGCACACAGACATTTTCCATGAAAGCCAACAGGTGTTCTTGCAGTTCTGCTCTAGTTAATGTAAGCATATAATGACTTACACACCAATATAAGCACACTTCCGTTACTAGGACATCTATCAGCAAACATGCCTGCTGTTTGGTAATGCTAATTTAATTAGATTAAAATGGGATGCAGAGGGGAATATTTGACTTTTAAAACAGCTTTTTAATCATTGTGCTTGGCTGCAGGGGTCATCTGGCAGTGGGATCATTGGAAATGTAGATTTTTAAAAAATAATTAATGTCATGTAATGGAGAATGATAAGGCTTGCAAAACAAAAAAAAAAACATATTTATTAGTATCAAATATTTTAGGTGTTGAGTATGTAAGGCAAATTTAGGTTCTTAAAAGTCAAAGCTACAGAAATTATTTTGGTAGAACAGTAAAATTCTTTGTTTTTTTATTAGGACCTCCTCCAAATCATTTGTACTAAATAGGCCCTTTGAACTTATGTAAACACATCTAAAATGGTCCAAATACTAAAGTGTTACTGCTAGTTAAGAAACATTCAACCAATGTTTGAAAGCCCTTAAAATATTGTATTATTCCTATAATTGTGTGTGTGCTTTTTTTTTCTTCTCCAAGCAGTACATTTTCCGGAGAACTTGTAACTTTAGGAATGGCCATGAGGCTTGTAAATATCTATTTATATCTAACTAGTATTAATTTAAAAGAAGCATGCCATGCTGGCTCAGGACATGAGGGGAAACCATTTGTCTAGATAACTGCCAATTTCTGCTTTAGTATAATGTTATTTTATTCCTGTCAATGAACAAGACAACTGGAAAGGTTATAGATCAAATAATCTGCAACTTTCAGAAAAATGAGAGTTCAGTTATATTCAGGTTAATATGCCTTATATGCAAACCTGAGGGCAACTGTCCCCCGTCACTATTCAAGTTTTGTCACAATTCTTTCTGTGAGTTGGTGGAATAAACACAACTAACCACTTAAATACCAAGAACCATTTTAAACCAATTTGCACCTGGACTTTTTTTGTCCCGGTGCCTTTTTAATCAGAGTCCAGTCACGGTGGCTACATGAGGGTTCTAGCAGATGTAGTCCTTGAACTGCCATATACAGTATCTCACAAAAGTCAGTATACCCCTCACATTTTTGTATCTTTTCATGTGACAACACTGAAGAAATGACACTTTGCTACAATGTAAAGTAGTGAGTGTACAGCTTGTAGAACAGTGTAAATTTGCTGTCCCCTCAAAATAACTCAACACACAGCCATTAATGTCTAAACCGCTGGCAGCAAAAGTGAGTACACCCCTAAGTGTAAATGTCCAAATTGGGCCCAAAGTGTCAATATTTTGGGTCCACTATTTTCCAACACTGCCTTAACCCTCTTGGGCATGGAGTTCACCAGAGTTTCACAGGCTGCCACTGGAGTCCTCTTCCACTCCTCCATGAGGACATCACAGAGCTGGTGAGGGGAAAGCAAATTTACACTGTTATACAAGCCGTACACTCACTACTTTACATTGTAGCAAAGTGTAATTTCTTCAGTGTTGTCACATGAAAAGATAGAATAAAATATTTACAAAAATGTGAGGGGTGTACTCACTTTTGTGAGATACTGTATGTATGGCTACTTTCAACTTTGCAACAAAACTTCCACAGGAGAACTCTGCAACACACTGTAACAACACTGCTTCTGCACTGATCCTGTGATGTCATATCTGACATCATTAGTATTTCTTGTGATAATAAAGTCTACTTTTTTTTTCTAATACTTACCTGCCCTGTGCAATGAAATTACAGAATACATAGGTGTGCGCAGCCTATAGCATTAGGGTGTGCACACCAAAGCTCAAACACACATGTGTGCGTGTGTGCGTTTATTTATTTATTTATTTATATATATATATACACACAGTCTTCCTTGTGCCACTCTGCCCCACTGGCACATGATCTCCCTTCCTGCAGATTCAGAGTTAGAGAGAAATGCTTCCAAACTTCTCCTTTAAGCCTCTCAGTGGAAGATCTTCCCATCTCCCCACTGGCACAAAGAGCAATAATGCTAATGGGGTGATTAGGGTGTTCCCAGGCACATCCGGAACACAATAGTGAACCTATGAGTGCATAAAGATAAATAAAAGTCCCAGTGTTTGACCTTTCCTTAGAGAGGTCATTGGAATCTGCTAAGCTCCCAATCTTCAAGCACCATGGTGGTTTGCGTGGTGGTTCTGGTATTAAGAAGCTATTGAGGCAAATTTTGGGACTCTTTTTTCTTTCAATCATTTACAAAGAAGAGTACCTTAATTATTTCCGGCTCTTCACTTTTATTTATCTTTATGTACTATTCATTATTCTTTATGCTGTTCATTTGCACATACATTTTCTATAATAAGCGCTGCACTGTTGTTTTTGCATAAATGGAGCTTGTTCTGTTATTATTTTCTGGGATGCTATCCACTTTTTCTAAAGACTGTATGTAGCACCCTACTAGAGGTCTGCAGGATTTTTAAAGTATGTTGATTTAGGTTAATTAGGGCAAAAGAAGGCCCTGGAACGTGATCTGAGGACTTTTTTTACACTGTAGTCTTTTGACATGGGAACTGATTAATAACATGAGCACACAGACTGCAGTCTAAACCCTAAAATTGCAGCAAGGCATAGTAGAAAGTCTTGCTAAGCGGCCAACCGCTTGACTTCATATTGACTTCATATATCTCTTAGGACCTCCAGGGATAACATCTCCTTGTGTCTGTGATCCCACCATCTTTGGAAATATACACTCTTACCACTGCATTCTCTATAATATAAAAGTCCAACAGGGAGAATGAGCCCCCCTTGCAATGGACACAGTAGATCTGGATGTTCTTATACAGAAATCTCACAACTGAAAATCAGAGATATAAGAAACTGAGAGGTACTTCAATTTACCAGCATACAACAAAACTGACATCTAATTTTTGGGTGTCCTGACCCTTACATTTGTTATTTGGCCTTTATGTGAACTGGAAATGTGTGCTGTATCATGAAATGTCAAATTCCATTTCAGAAAATCAGACTTCTTTGTTCTCTTCAAGTAAAACAACTGACAAAGTAAAGATTTGCTGTGTTATAGGGGAAATCAAGAAATGTTAACCATCCTAAGCAGTACATTAAATATTTACAGATTTCTTTAAATTTCTCTTGAAAAAAAAAAGGCAGAGTACTTCCTGGTGTTTGAGGGTACCTAGGCACTCCTTTGCCTCAAGCCTTTTAGCTGTATATCTGCAGTGTGAGAGATCATCTAAGGCACTGTTGCCTGTGACTGCTAGTATCATCTACCTCCTACTAAAATATACCTTTGAACAGACAATGGATGTTAAAGTTTTCAAGTATTCCTAATAAACAGTAAATAACCTTTTAAATAAGCTATAGCTGATCTGTCCAGCACCACAGCAAAGACTCTGAAGTCAGGCTTCATACCTTTTCCAATAGCTTAGATTAGAAACACTTGCTGTTTACATTATAAGGCTGGCCATCTGCCATTGAAAACAAGACGATAAAAGCTGTGATTAAAGTATATATAGTCAGAAGTTTGGTGTTTAGTTTTGGATAGGGTAGGGTAGGGTAAAACCCCTGCCAGCTTTTGCTGCCTGTGTAAGATTGTTTTCTTATACTTCCTTTTCCAGAGACACAACAGAACATTAGGGGAAATCTCACAAAACCAGGGAATTCCAGGTAGAGTTTTCCCTGGAACAGATGACTCCATTCAAAGATTTACCTTTACCTCTAGTTCTGGGGACACCTCTAGAAAATCTGCATTTCCCCTTGCAACTTCGGTGACAATGTTCACCAGTACAAATTGAAGGAGAATTTCCTCAATGGGAAAACAGAGAGCAACTTAACAGTGAGTCTAACTCTTCCCCACTCTATCCAAAGCTTACAAATACAAGGTTTTGCCTGAAGATACACTTTAATTTCTCTGCAGTGCCTACAGCTACAGAGGTCAGTGAGGACGTTTACTACCTGTTCAGAATATTTTAATACTTTAATGTACATAATACGTTCATGGGTTCTCTTTATTTCATTCTGTGGACCTGTGCTTCCTCCACCTCTCCTGCTGCTTCTTTCAAATTCCCCCACCAGTTATCAGAGTTTATCAGCAGCTCCGACATAAAGGAAGCAAATCATTGCTCTTCTACCGAGATGGCAACTCTCACACTGCGGCACAGTGCAGAACATCAGAAGTCAGTAATAGAGAAATGATCAGGTGCAGGGAGATCATAGGCAATACTGCCAACTAGTCCTTTGCCCATCACAGATTCCACAGGTCAGGTCCTCCTTAAATACTACAGTCAAAAAGGAAAATTGCAAATCCAACAGCATCACAGCAGGCTTATAAGAACAACACTCCTGACACCCAACGCCCCCCCAAAAAAAAGGGGCACCGGGAGTGAGTATAGTGAGATACATGACTACCCAACCTCCGCTAGGCTCCAAGCCCTAAGGATGGGTAGTTCTTCATATACTAAGTCATTGTCTAAGAATTTGTTAAGCCCCGTACACACGGCCAGAATGTTCAGCTGGTTTCAGTTGGACGTGCATGCTGGAAAACCAGCAGCTGACTGTCTCCCAATCAGTGATCTCAGCCAATGGCAGAGAGCACTGATCAGAGTGTTCTGGTGGGAGGGGGGCATCCCTCTGTCAGAACACAACAGCTCAGTGGGGGAGAATGCTGGTCTAACCTCGCATAGTTAGTATAGTCGCTGCGGGTTGCACAAACAAAACACGTAGCTTGTACCCAGCTTTATAGAGCATTCACAACGTATTCAACTGTTATACTGATCGCAATCAAACAGCTGGGAGATGAAGGAATTGTCTCTAACCTGATATGCTCTGCCTCACTGTATTCCTAATGTACCTTCCTAAGTAGCTCTATACGTATTCTTATGCTCATGTATGTATGATCTGCTGAACTCTCTATGTATCTCATGTCAATTTTGATGGATACTTGTCTGTAATTTAGTTTTGCAAAATTTAAAATTTGAAAAAAAAAGAATTTATTAAAAAAAAAAAAGGAAAATTGCAATTGCTTTTAATTAATTTATATTAAAAAATCTTCAAAGGCTATTAAGAAACTAGTAAATGGTGTATGCAGTCAGCGCAGTGATCTGAGAAACAAGCAGCTGAACACAATAGGCAATTTATAAAATCCTAAAAAAGTTCCATGTTAATATTAGAGTGCAGCGTGTGACGTAGTGCAATGGTCTTCAAAAAGTGCTGTAGTGCCACTCCACCTCCACCGTAAACACTAGCCTCTCACCTCAACCGGTAGGCTCTTATTACAGGAGCCAATGACAACCTTGTTTAATCATAAGAGGGGTAGCTCTAAGAATCATTAAGCAGAATTGGCCTATCTTGAAATTAGATAAGGTGTTGGGCCCACTCCTCCCCTCGAAACCCCAATTTGTTTATAGGAAGGCGTATTCCTTACGAGATCGTATTGCCCCAGGTGTGGTTGATCCACCCAAACCAGTTGAGCATAAACTTTTTTCTTTTCTCAAAGGTTTTTATGCTTGTGGCCGTTGTAGGGCATGTAGGAGCTCTAAATGTAATATTAAAAAACGAAAATCGTTTATAGCTAGGGCCACAGGAAAAGAATATGATATCCATCAGTTGATTACGTGCCAAACAGTAGGGGTGGTCTACATGTTAGAATGTGGTTGTGGCCACCAATATGTGGGACGTACATCACGTCCCCTACAGGTCCGCCTTAGAGAACATGTTAATAATATCCGTAAAGGATATAAGGATCATAATTTATCCCTGCACTTTAGAAAACACCATGATAGAGATCCTAGTTCTCTCAAATTCTGGGGAATTGAGCATGTGACCAAGCACTGGAGGGGTGGGAATTTTATCAGACAACTCAGTAGGAGAGAATCGTTCTGGATACATGAGACTGCAGTGTTGGCCCCTAAGGGGTTAAACATTGAATTTGATCTTAACTGTTTTATATCTGACCGTTGATTTTCTATTATATTTCTAATATGTATTATATTCTGTTTTATGGTGATGATATTTTATCTGATTATTATTGTCGAAAGGTGCGATAGTGAAGGTCGCGGGGATTTTATATATTGTAATTGATTTTAGTTAATTATATATTCAGTATTCATTGTTTACCTTTTTGCCCCAGTTATTAGAGGGCACTTTTAGGAACGTTTGTTCCATTTCCAAATTGAATGGCTCTTACACTTACATTTTTTAATGAAGTTGTTGGCTATGTAGCTATGTAGTGGTATAGCAGACTTTGATTGGACATTTGAGATCACATGATGTGAAGGTCCATTATATATGCGGGTGTTATCGTCACTTCCGCATCCGCTGACGAAGTTCCGGTTCGTGGAACGCAACGCGTCCGGAAGCAGGAAGTGACGTCACCCGCGACCTTCACTATCCGCACAACTGAGGGTTCCTCCTCCTCCGTGAGATCTAGGAGGACGTAGGAGGATTTTTCATGTTATGCTATTAGCCATGCACTGGGCTTCAGTGCTACGTATGTAAGTAACTTTGCTTTTATTCAATAAATGTGTTGTATATGACGGAGAGCACTAGATGTGGTCCTCTTTCTTTCATATCCCATGATTGGTGGTATGCTGGGGATTGCTGACCAGAGTATCCTGTCTATGAGGTTCATCTGGGATTTCCACCTGAATTTTGAGCTACCCCTCTTATGATTAAACAAGGCTGTCATTGGCTCCTGTAATAAGAGCCTACCGGTTGAGGTGAGAGGCTAGTGTTTACGGTGGAGGTGGAGTGGCACTACAGCACTTTTTGAAGACCATTGCACTACGTCACACTGGGTGCTTTCATTAAGAACATTATTTCAGCGCTGCACTCTAATATTAACATGGTATTAAGAAACTATAAGGTCTATCAATGTTTTCATCAAAGATTCACACAACTCTAGATTCTCACAAAATACTTTAAATTCTATTTCAAAATTGTGTGAATCTTGGGTGAAAGGTGTATGAATTTTATATGAAATAAATGATAATTATAATGAATGAATGAATGCATGTACTCCTCAGATAGCAAAAAGAAAAAAACTTTGTGTAGTTATACACACTGCACATTTACAACATGTTTTGAACTTTTTTAAGGGAACGTTATCCTTTTTTTTCTTTGTCTCCTGTAGGTTCAATCATCTCCTGACAGTTCACATAATTTAACTGACTGCTCTTTTCCTGATTTTTATTTTGTACCTGGCTACCTCATCTGCCACACAAATGAGACTGCCAAAGGGTAAATGACACAGCCAATCACAAAACTGGAATAGAGTCCCTGTCATAACAAGAATAACAAAAACATTTTAAAAAGTTAACAATTAATTAATTTGACCTTTAACAACAGACAGCTTATTTGGAAACCAAAAATATATGGTGTACACTATAAGTCTGGAATTGTGTCCACCTGCATGAAGACGTGACTGGAACTAGTATATTTTACTTTATAGCTGATAAATGACCTGAAATATCCTGTTCACACCCAAGCCATACAAACTGTTTAATGCACATCCTGTTCAACATTCCACTGTTGAGGATATTTTTTTTCTGAAAATTATCCACCCTGAGCATCAGGGTTCCCCAGGTACGTCTCAATGAAGACGCCCATTTGCACAAGCTCTGCCCTTGTGACGGGATTATTTATAGCTAGTGTAGCATGAGCTGTAGGAATATGAAAGATGGTTTCATATCTTCTGAATTATATAGAGTTTTCTGGTTCCTCTAAATATCCCTTACACCTGATTTCTCCTTCTATTCCCTAGTTGAATTTAGCCATAAATGTGGTCAGAAGGAGACAAGTAACTGCAAATTTTTACATTTTTAAGCTAGTTGCTGCCATGTGCACTGGCTCACTAGTATCCGATGGGAAGTATAACCCCCAAAGGCAGCCAAGACTACCATTTTGAATTTGTGCTCTCTGACGAGCATTCTTTATAAAAATTGATGAAGCAATAGGTGGCAAAGGAACAGTAATTATTTTCCAGAAACTTGGCTTGGGTGGTTAGGCTTTGGTGTGCTCTGAAAGTTATTTTACAGAAATATACAAACTTAACGTGTGGGCAAGAAATTACGTTGATCGCTAGATACCAAGTCAGCAAGGCTAGCGTATATTACTCTTGAATTCTATATTTTACATTGAAGCACAATTCTCACACACAGCTCAATTCAATTATCTTTAACACATATGTAATTTAAAATACAAATCCATTATCGCCATCCTCCCCCGTGGCTTCATAAGGAGCAAAAAAAAAAAAAAGATTTTCACTGACGAAGCCACGTGGGAGGGTGGTGATACGCGTGGAGGCAGAGCCAGGCGGCATGTGATCGCTTACTGGAACAAGCGAGATAACTAATAACTAACTGTTAACTGGGATACTACACTATTGGAGTTTGTCTCCCCTTCTTTCTTGAGCATAAGAGGAGGATCATTATCTGGTGTGCAAGACAATCTCTTCCTACATGCTGTGTTGGCCCATATTTGGGTCTAGTAATAAGATGAGCGTCCATTTTATCTGGTGGTGGAGCACTATTGCATGTTTTACTGGAGCACAGAGGGGATCGAAGAAATTCTTAGCACTCTTTTCTTCTGTGAAGAAGCTCACTGCAGTATTTTGCTTTTGGATTTCTAGGACTTTTTATTTTTATATTATATTTTATTATTTTTTTTTAACATAAAGTTTATTACAAGTTTTGTAATACAATACAAAAAACAGCAGTGGTACAATCACTCAGGTACAGGTGAGTCACAATATCTAATCAGGGTATGTATGCGGTCATTCGCACAGTACAGGAGACATATTAACAGGGTTACATATATTTTATTATTTTTGCTTTTGATTTGGACTGTATACAATTTTTTCATTAAGATTCCATTTATATACTTGGCACTTTTGATGTTAATTGTGTTTATTGATTGAGGATTGACACTAGTTCAAAATATTATCTGGGCAGTGCAATCACCTGTTGTTTATTTTCATTATAGCAAATAATAATCATTACAGGCCTCTAATTGTATAACATCTCCTGTAATTGTTGCTTCCATGGACAGCTTATATTTTGGATGATTCCTTAAAAATCAACCAAACTTCAAGCTGCTGGTGGCCCTGCAAGCACCACTATTTTTCTATCAACAATCTTCCACCGGTTCAGGGTAATACTTTATATTTTGAGACAGGTGAATATTTCATATTTCTGATTTACAACCAGCAGAAGGAGTGGCTTATTTTTGCATATTTACCAAGCCTAACGGTTCCCAGAAACAAAAAAATGTTTGCAGTGTTCGGTAGCTGAAACTCAGTTTACACACACAACTGAAAAATTCAGAAAGGATTACCTTTGCCTTCTATCACTTACAGTTTTAAAAAGAAGAGAATGGTCTTAAATATTTAGCTTCTACCATTCAATCTCTTAAAAAAATAGTGGCACCCAGTCACCTCCCCCCCCCCCACACACACACACACCCATCCCCCACTGCAAGTGTTAATGCCCATTAGGTCTAAGTGTAGAAAAATAGAATATATACTTACCTTATTCTTCCTCACCCGGCAGCTGGTGTTCACTTCTTCTCTCCAACAAGTCAAGTTGTGGGTGGGCCTTCAATGTCCTCATGTACACTGCAAGACTATTGGTCCTGCATTGTATGTGATGGCATCGCTGGAACGCTAAGAGAGATGGTACTTCATGGCACCAATCATACAGCACTGAGGAAGCCTGATGGAGCGGGGAGCTAGGTAGGTATCACAGCTTGATCCTCTACTCCTAGAATCAATGCGCATTGAACCTATAGGGTGTAGGAAGCCCTGTTGTAAGGGTAATTATTTATATGAGGGAACCCTATATGTTCTACAAGTTTATCTGTGAACCCCTTCCCGCCCAGCCTGGCGTCCTATTGAATAGTTCAAAACACCTGGGGGAAGGACGGGAAGATCAGCGATCATGTGACCATGGTCACATGATTGGAAACCGGTACCGACAGTTACTGATCTTTACCCTGGATGGAGAGTTGTCTTGGACAGTTCTGTCTCTCTGCTGAGGTCATGCAGTGAGCACGCTTTCAGCAAATAAACATTGGCTGTCCAGCGATGCATATGTGCTGCCAGCCCTTTTGGCCCTGCACATATGTGACAGTGACAATGTAAGCGTACAATCAGATGACCATTGTCAACCCATAGCAGAAAAGTGCACAAAGCGTTCATGGCAAGAATCAGGAGAACCTGGACCAGAGATCTGCGATCTCCTTCCTTCGCAAATGCTGCTGTACTAAGCTATACTACTTACAAGATACATCTCAAATGAAAGTTCTTAGGAAAATAATGTACTAAGAAAGTTTGTCAATTTCTCTAATCATTAGTCGTTTTTGACTGCAGTGACAAGAAAATTCAAAATAGCAGAATGGAAATTTTTTACTTGATAAACCCATTTCTAACAGTGTATGTGTTTTTTGTTAAAGTGGTTGTAAACCGCTTGCTAAAAAAAAAAGTCTGCAAAACAATGGCATAATGTGCTAGTATGCATAGCATACTAGCACATTATTAAATACTCACCTTAGAACGAAGCCCTTCCAGTGGCACCCGCTCACTGCTGCGAGGGCAGACATCTTCTCCTGTTCTTTCTTCCAGGATCGCAGGCTCTGTCGATGTGAGTGGCCAGAGCCGCAATGACGGCGGTTCCAGCAAGAAGCTCCGAAGGTCCGGCATAGTATGCTGGACCTCCAGAGCGCATGCGCCGCTGATGTCAGTGGCTGCATGCAGGGTGAATATCTCCTAAACGGTGCACATTTAGGATATATTCATTTTACCTACAGATAAGCCTTATTATAGGCTTACCTGTAGGTAAAAATAAGAAAGCGGGGTTTACAATGACTTTAAGTAAAGTCCATTAATTCCAAAATCAAATGTTAAAAGCAAACAAAATCTTTTAATTGACATTCAAACGTTCTAAGAATTTTCATTATCAATTCTATCCATCTATGGCCAGCTTAAGTGAGAAAACAGAAGTCATCTTCATGTAGATCAGGGATAAGCAATTAGCGGACCTCCAGCTGTTGCAAAACTACAAGTCCCATCATGCTCTGCCTCTGGGTGTCATGCTTGTGGCTGTCAGAGTCTTGCTATGCCTCATGGGACTTGTAGTTCTGCAACATCTGGAGGTCCGCTAATTGCATATCCCTGATGTAGCTGGTGCTCATATACAGTAGAAAAAGAACACTTGCCAACACAGGAAATGGAAATATGTGGATCAGATATGGCAGTAGCATCTCTGATATGTGATTACATAAAAAAAAGTAAATAATGCTATCACAAACTTGATAATGTGATAAAAAAAAAAATGCAGAAATGTATGATAAAGAATGCATGATTATAAGTTAATGTCAGAGAAAACCCCGTATCAAAATGATCAATAGAGCTAGATACAACCAGTAGGTATATACAAACCTTTTTTTTCTTGTGATGTGACGTGTGAGGAACATCTGACTTTTGTATATACGTACAGTTCGTTTTATCAATGTATCTACTGATCATTTTGACACGAGGCAACTTCTGCTTCTGCATTTTATCACCATATGCACAGTTTAAATTGCCTTGGCTGGTGACAGGTTTACTTAAAACTGGAATTAGATATTATTAAGATAGCATTTTTATAATGAGGTTGATTGCAAAATCCACTTTCATTTTGACTGGAGTGTACCTTTTGATCATTTTATGGCTCATTAAAGCAGACCAACACCGCCTACAGTAGTGCATTTTCTGTTGCTTCTGATGCAACTGTTGTTCAGAAATTACAATATGGGAAAAGTCATGAAGTAGGTGACATGTCATTTTAAGCTCCGCACGTGTTATGGGTTTTAAGCTTCAGACACGTCAGTTTCATGACAGCTGCAATTGTGCCGCTGTACTGTCTGTCCTCATGCCTTTGAATTGGTATTTCAATCACCTGAACTCCTATAGAGATATCCTGAATATGTACATTGTTACAGGAGCAAAGGAGAGGATTAAAAAAAAGATTCTTTTGTATCCGAAAGGCCATGGATTTTTAAATCTCTAAGTGAGCAGTCTACAGCGGACATTCAACTATGAAAGTGTCATTTTAATTTAGAAAGGTCAAAAGCAGCAGTGATGTAAAATACATGATTTTTCTGTTCTTTTCCGAAAAAAATTAACTGTGAATTATTGGTAAGCTGTGCAAAATGTTTCAAACTGAATTCCAGACAAGGAACTAAACACTCCACTGAAATACCGTCCTAGATGGTAATTGTTTTACCTGCCAAATTAAATTCTGTTTAGCCAGTCTTATGTTCTAGGCACACCTATCGGCCAGCACAACCATATCTGTGGCTTTAAGCCTCCTACACACAATGCGATTGTTGTACAACCGCACGTCCAACTTTTCCCAAAATCGGCTCTCCGTGATTTTGTCTAGCATACTGATGGTAGTTCGACAAAGCCGAACATAGTGACGTGTTACGAGCGTATAAAGAGGAAGTTCAGGTGAATGTGAATTGTGAATTACGGACGCAGGTTTACACGACCAAACACTTCCTGGATTCCGAACATACGTGTTTGTACTTACAACTTTTGTTTGTCCAACTTCTGTACAGAAGAGCCGAAAATCAGATGACGCTTTGTCAACAGACAAAGGTTTTCTAGTTTGCTCATACAACTTCTGTTGGACGATAACTGAAAATCGGCTGTCCAATGGAGCGTACTAGCAGTCGGATTATTGTACGACAGGTTGTCGTACGACAGTTTTCGGCCGATAATTGTACCATGTGTATGGGCCATTACTCTAATGCAGTTAATGTAGAACTAAATGCCAACTGGACAACATTTTGTTTTCTAAAGCACTATGTACTGTATCATAAACAATTACCATGTTTTCTTTATCTACAATACTGTTTTCACCTTTTTATTCTTTCTCCTGTAGTCTCTTTGCATCTACCTTTAACCACTCCAGTGTCAGCTGAATATCATCGTTCAAAAAATAAAAAAAGATAAACATAACAGTTCACTACACATGGCACCACATCAGAATTCAGAAATTGCAACAAAGTGAAATTGCCTGAATTACTGATGTGAAGTACTGTCTTGGCTTTTGGACCGGCTTTGTCGTTATTATCAGTTGGGCACGTGTTTGGCCTGTCTTCCTGGAAAGGTGACCTTGTTTTTTGGTCTACATGTTTCAACTATGCTACAACTGTATAGGGCCAACCAAAAGGTAGCCTCCATTATTCCAGGACCGTTCTGTGCAATGCCATTGCAAAGAGAAGCTGAGTAAAACAAAAAACAAATTTACAACCTTTTAACAGTAAGTAAGCAGACCTTCACTGATCTCCTTTCTACCTAGCTGGTGGCATCCGCCATGCTGCTCCAGGGTTCACCGTTCAGCGCAGTGCCCAGAAATCTGGTGGAGGGGGAGACAAGATTTCCAGTAGGGGATCCCATAAGTGGAGGATCAGTGCCAATCTGTGCAATACAACTGCACAGAAAAGGCAAGTATATCATGTTTGTTATTTTAATCCTTGTGATTTGGACCTCTGCACAAGGCAAGGTCCATAAAGATATGGAAGAGAGAGTTTGGGGTGGAAGAACTTGACTGGCCTGCACAGAGTCCTAACCTCAACCCGATAGAACACCTTTGGGATGAATTAGAGTGGAGACTGTGAGCCAGGCCTTCTCGTCCACATCAGTGCCTAACCTCACAAAGGCGCTTCTGGAAGAATGGTCAAACTTTCCCATAGACACACTCCTAAACCTTGTGGAGAGCCTTCCCAAAAGAGTTGAAGTAGTTATAGCTGCAAAGGGTGGGCCAACTCAATATTGAACCTTACAGACTAAGACTGTGATGTCATTAAAGTTCATGTGCATGTAAAGGCAGACTTCCCAATACATTTGGTTTTATATATATATATATATATATATATATATACCGTATCTCACAAAAGTGAGTACACCCCTCACATCTTTGTAAATATTTTATTATATCTTTTCATGTGACAACACTGAAGAAATTACACTTTGCTACAATGTAAAGTAGTGAGTGTACAGCTTGTATAACAGTGTAAAATTGCTGTCCCCTCAAAATAACTCAACACACAGCCATTAATGTCTAAACACCTGGCAACAAAATGAGTACACCCCTAAGTGAAAATGTCCAAATTGGGCCCAATTAGCCATTTGCCCTCCCCGGTGTCATGTGACATTTGTTTTACAAGATCTCAGGTGTGAATGGGGAGCAGGTGTGTTAAATTTGGTGTTATCACTCTCACTCTCTCATAATGGTCACTGGAAGTTCAACATGGCACCTAGGGCAAAGAACTCTCTGAGGATCTGAAAAAAAAAATTGTTGCTCTACATAAGGATGGCCTAGGCTATAAGAAGATTGCCAAGACCCTGAAACTGAACTGCGGCATGGTGGGCAAGACCATAGAGCAGTTTAACAGAACAGGTTCCACTCAGAACAGGCCTTGCCATGGTTGATCAAAGAAGTTGAGTGCACATGCTCAGCGTCATATCCAGAGGTTGTCTTTGGGAAATAGATATATGAATGCTGCCAGCATTGCTGCAGAGGTTGAAGGGGTGGGGGGTTAGCCTGTCAGTGCTCAGACCATACGCTGCACACTGCATCAAATTGGTGTGCATGCTGTCGTCCCAGAAGGAAACCTCTTCTAAAGATGATGTACAAGAAAGCGCACAAACAGTTTGCTGTAGACAAGCAAGCTAAGGACATGGATTACTGGAACGATGTCCTGTGGTCTGATGAGACCAAGATAAACTTATTTGGTTCAGAGGGTGTCAAGCGTGTGTGGTGGCAACCAGGTGAGGAGTACAATGACAAGTGTGTCTTGCCTACAGTCAAGCATGGTGGCGGGAGTGTCATGGTCTAGGGCTGCATCAGTGCTGCCGGCATTGGGGAACTACAGTTCATTGAGGGAACCATGAATGCCAACCTGTACTGTGACATACTGAAGCAGAGCATAATCCCCTCCCTTTGTATACTGGGCCACAGGACAGTATTCCAACATGATAACAACCCAAAACACATCTCCAAGACAACCACTGCCTTCCTAAAGAAGTGAGGGTAAAGGTGATGGACTGGCCAAGCATGTCTCCAGACCTAAACCCTATTGAGCATCTGTGGGGCATCCTCAAACGGAAGGTGGAGGAGCTCAAGGTCTCTAACATCCACCACATCTGTGATGTCGCCATGGAGGAGTGGAAGAGGACTCCAGTGGAAACCTGTGAAGCTCTGGTGAACACCATGCCCAAGAGGGTTAAGGCAGTGCCGGAAAAATATATACAGTATCTCACAGAAGTGAGTACACCCCTTACATTTTTGTAAATAATTTATTATATCTTTTCATGTGACAACACTGAAGAAATGGCACTTTGCTACAATGTAAAGTAGTGAGTGTACAGCTTGTATAAGAGTGTAAAGTTGCTGTTCCCTCAAAATAACTCAACATTAATTTCTAAACCGCTGGCAACAAAAGTGAGTACACCCCTAAGTGAAAATGTCCAAATTGGGGCCAAAGTGTCAATATTTTGTGCGGCCACCATTACTTTCCAGCCCTGCCTTAACCCTCTTGGGCATGGAGTTCACCAGAGCTTCACTGGTTGCCACTGGAGGCTTCTTCCACTCCTCCATGATGACATTACGGAGCTGGTGGATGTTAGAGACCTTGCGCTCCTCCACCTTCCATTTGAGGATGCCTAACAGATGCTCAATAGGGTTTAGGTCTGGAGACATGCTTGGCAAGTCCATCACCTTTACCCTCAGCTTCTTTAGCAAGGCAGCCATCTTTGAGGTGTGTTTGGGGTGATTATGTTGGAATACTGCCCTGCGTCTGTCCAGTCTCTCTCTGCTTCAGTATTTCACAGTTTCACTTGTCTTCAGGAGAGTGTTTGCGGGCTTTCTTGTGCAACCTTTTTAGACGAGGCTTGCTTCTGGGGTGACAGCATGCACACCAACTTGATGCAGTGTGCGGTGTATAGTCTGAGCACTCACAGGCTGACCCCACAACCCCTTCAACTTCTGCAGCAATGCTGGCAGCACTCATACATCTATTTCCCAAAGCAAACCTCTGGATATGAGCACGTGCATTCAACTTCTTTGGTTGACCATGGTGAGGCCTGTTCTGAGTGGAACCTGTCATGTTAAACCGCCTTATGGTCTTGGCCACAATGCTGCACTTCAGTTTCAGGGTTTTGGCAATCTTCTTATAGCCTAGGCCATCTTTATGTAGAGCAAAAATTCTTGTTTCAGATCCTCAGAGAGTTCTTTGCCATGAGGTGCCATGTTGAACTTCCGGTGACGAGTATGAGAGAGTGAGAGCGATAACACCAAATTTAACACACCTGCTCCCCATTCACATCTGAGACCTTGTAACACTAATGGGTCATATGACACCGGAGAGGGAAAATGGCTAATTGGGCCCAATTTAGACATTTTCACTTAGGGGCAAACTCACTTTTGTTGCCAGTGATTTAGACATGGCTGTGTGTTGACTTATTTTGAGGGGACAGCAAATTTACACTGTTATACAAGCTGTACACTCACTACTTTACATTGTAGCAAAGTGTCATTTCTTCAGTGTTGTCAAGTGAAAAGATATAATAAAATATTTACAAAAAATGTGAGGGGTGTACTCACTTTTGTGAGATACTGTATATATATATATATATATATATATATATATATATATATATATATATATACATATATATACTGTATATGTACATGTTACTTTGGGCCAGACAGGACTAGTGTCTTATCAGGGGACTGATTGTGTTGTTTATATGATTACATGTGATGTTTTAATAACCTTCTAACAATGTGATATACTAAAATGTTGTGCTTTTAAGCATTTGTTCGCTTCTTTTTCTGAGGTTCTGGTTGGCACCATAAATTTCAAATGAACATCATTGTTAGGTGCACGCTTCCTGACCATGACAAAACATGCCTGTGCAATGACTAGACTGACAAAACTGTGCAAGTCCCTGAATGGCTCACAGTCTTATATTTTCCTCTCCTAAAGTGGGCACCGCTACAGAAAATTAAGACATATTCTGATACTTATACTAGTTGAATTCAATAATACATTTCATGACCTGTCAGTTTAATCAAAGTCTATAAACTAACATTATTGGTAAAGTGCATGCAAATTGTAGTAACTGCAAGTACAAGCTTATGTTCAAATCTGTTCTTTTGTGCATAGAGCGAACCCTGGACCCTAGGCTGAGGAAAACCCACAGCCTTTTCTCAAAGTCTGCAAGTTAAGCATCTCTGCCTACTCATCTATCAAAACTAGAATTACAATGTCTAGTAGAGGCTAGGGTATCTGACTGCTGAAAGACTGGTGATAGGGCCTAATCTGCCTGAGGAGGACCCTGAAACCCAGGGCTTCATACACAGAAGTTCAATGACATTTTAATGTTAAAGCCCAACTAAAGTATATTTTAAGGCAATTATTCTAAAATTGCAAGTTAAAATTAGAGTGTGCATGCAAACTTGGACAATTCATAGTGTTTGCATAAAAAAAAGATTAATTTTATTTGAATGTTGGAGGATTAAGGTTTAGTGCTGGGAGGCATGAAGCTCAGTGCCAACTTGGGCAGGCAAGACGAGCCAGGCAAAATTAAACCACTTTAAAAAACAAGCATGTATGCAAATTGTGTCATGTGCATACACTTCACAAGTTTTTATATGCTGCAGCAGGTGTGGCAGGTTCACATACATGAATACACAACTGGTCTAATGTTATTTTCTTTATATCTGCTAGAGTTCAGATTTAAAGAATATATTTTATTGTTTTCATGAAAGAAATTAGGAGACAATAGGCAGCCACAATTAACAGCCATACATACAGTATGTCAAAGTGTTAGTACTATTCCAAGAACATGAGCTAGAAGAACAAAAGACATTATCATTGGGCAAGCCAGGCACTGTCATAACTGAATACATGAAGAGAGTCAGGGAGCCTAGAAAACAGAAAGGGAAGGAAGGGGTTAAGGAGGGACTGTGCATGGCACAGTAGCCCAAGCCCCTCATGAGACTCCAGAAAGCTCAAGTTAAAAAGAGATTCTAACAGGATGTTTGCTCAAGGAATGTCTAACAGGTAAGCATTAAGAGTATGAGTTGGGGTCTGGGGCCCTTTGGATTCATGAGAAGGTAAGAGTGGTAGGTATGTCCACGAAGAGGACCCAGAGGCCCCATAACACATTATATTGGTCTTGGATACCATAAAGGTAATCTGTCAGATTTTCCATCCTCAACAATAAACATATACAGTTGACCTAATCCTTATAGAAGAACAGACTTTTGAAAATAGTGGAGTAGGGTTCAGGTAGGATGGCCAGCAATGCTATTTGAGGGGTGGTGGGTATGGATACTCCTGTAACCTGACAATATATTAATAAAATCATGTCCCATAATTGTCTGATGAATGGACAGCCCTACTAGACAAGTACTATGTTGCCTATTGAGGCATTGCACCACCAGCAGTCAGGGGGTATTGTTGGGAAAAGTTTATGTAAGATATGTGGGCTTTTATATCAGTGAGTCAATATTTTGTAATACCTTTCTTATCTGTGGTAGCACTAGTTAGAGTGTGAATGAGAGAACATGCCTTCACAACATCTTCTGAGATGGGAAGAACTCCCAATTCCTGTTTCCATAGAGCGATGTAGTTCGGCTTGGAGGTGTATTTCATGGTTAACAAAAGGTCATAGAGTAAGGCAGCTTGTGCTGGTCAATCAGTATGCTGACAGAAAAATTCAAAGGGAGAGTGTGGGCAATATAGGGTGGCCAGTTTACCAAGAAAATTGTAGAAATTTCAAAGCTGAATGTAGCAGAGCCAATTTCCTGACTAGAACAGTTGTTATGCCATGAGATCTGAGAGAAGTCAAAGACCTTCATTAATGAGGGCTTGTTAGAAGACTCAGAATAAGTCCACTGGAGCAATGAAGAGTTATTAAATCCTGGAGGAAGGAAGGAGACATGGGTTCAATATATGAAGAGATATTCAGATACTGAATAAGTGAATTACATGTGTGTAGAAGGGGAGAGAGGCAGAAAAGGAGGGAGGCAGAATGGGAGGGATTGGGATTTCGGCCTGTTGGATGGGAAATTATACCGTATATATTTTTCAATGGTGATCCATAGTTTGGGGTCCACATGGAAGAGGCTAAAATGTGGGTAAGAAGACATGCTTTGTGATAAAGCTCACTATTTGGAAGACTAGCTGCTCTTATCTCCTTCCCCCTGATTAGGATACCATAGCGCAATCTGGTGCCTCTTCAATTCCATATCTATTTAAGGAGGGCTGTGCATACTTGACAAAGAAGGATTTGGAGACATACTGTATATGGCCACTGTCTGAAAAAGGTAGAGCAGTTTCAGGAGGAAATATATTTTAAATATGACCATTCACCCTGATGCAAACTTCCAAGGACTAAAATTTTTTGGAGGGTCAGAGGGTAGATTATTTTTCATGTATTGGTGGGGTCTGAATACTGGCATTGTAAGGATTGTTTCAGCTCTATGGACAAGGAAACACCAAGAGCTCCTAGCTTGGAGCAGATGACCTTGAAATCACCAACAATTGCAAGACTCCCAGGATTCAATAAGGAGAAAAGTGAAGGCTTCTGCAGGGTTACAAATGTAAAGAAGAAAACTTTAAGCATAAAGAACCGCTTTATACTGTAGATGTATACCCTGGATGAAGAGCTTGTTGCTTATATTGGTAGCTAGATGCTCCATGGCCAGGAAGTTGGGGTAAAGAGAAAACGGGCACCCTGGCACATGCCATTATGTATCAAAGAAAGGTAAACTGCGCTATAGTCCAGATAAATGAGCAGCGGCTAGAAGATGAAAAATGCCAAAGATAAATAATAAAGCCGCGCTGAAAAATGTAAAAATAGTCCTCAATAAGGCATAAAGGACTTCCCAATGTTGATCTAGCACCCCGTGCACCGCACACTGTGTGAATCCACCACCGTAAAAATGAGGAGGCTTAACAGACCCAGCTGGAAGCCCAGCTTATGATGATAATAGGATTCTCTCACTGCTCCACTGCGTTCCCATAGAATCAGCCTCAGCCAGATACAGTTGGATCCTAGCAGCAGCTCGCTCACATCAAGGCGGGCTCACACATAAGGCAAAAGGTATCCCATACCCATGCCCGTGCCTTTATGCTAATGGCCACATATTCAGGTTTTCTACTCCTGCCTGCGTCTTCCTGTCCAGGGATAACTGCAATCTCCCAGTGTCTCCGTGTCCACTTTCCGGGCGGGGCTACTAGAGTGTGACAGCACCGCCCGGAAGTACAGCTCCAAGTCAGCACTAAAGCTGGACGCCGGAGTAACAGTCCGCCGGGAACTCAAAGCACGCTGCACATGCCATTATGTAGTTTAGATTTAATATACTAGTATATAGTTTATGGCTATTTTGTTATTTTCTAAAGTTTTAACACACATTTCCAACTTTGTTTCCTTCATGACTGTCCTTCAAATTCACATAGTCGTGGGAGTCAGGAGGGGTATTTGGGAATTCACTGCTGAAAAGTAACATGTCTACAACATGAGTTATTGATAGGAAGATACACTTTGATAAGCAGACCACAGAATAGTGTAATGTTTTCATATTAGACATAGGTTGCTTTGGGTGTGGCACGCTTAAGCTGGCCATACATTGTACAATTTTTGTATTCAATTTCCTTTAGATTTACCTTCAACTATGTAGTACAGGGGCCTGCCTGATTACATACAAATTGAAAGTGTTTAGGTTTGACCTCATATTATATGGTTTTAGTAAATCTAAAGGAAAGTTGTACAAGAAAATTGTATGAGGGTTCTTCAAAAAGTTTCCACACTTTTTAAACTAAGTTATATATATAAAAGCCGGGAACTTTTTTGAATAATGTATAACTTTTTGAATAACTTGCACAATGTATGGCCAGCCTTTGGCTGGTTCAACAGGAACCGGCCGAGATTCGAACCATTAATGGGCAGGCAGAATGTACCAAGTTGATTGACCCAGCCTGCTGAATTCGCTTCCGATTATTGCAAGCGGCTGCTATAGCCGCTAACGATAATCACTGTCCTCTCCTGGCAGGGGCGGGATGACAATTGCTGATTCCCCTGTCGGCACTGTCTGTGTTGATGGGGGAATTGTGCAAGCTTCTTTCGCAGTGTGTATGGCCGGCCTTAGGGTTGAGAGTTTAATAGAAAACAGATTTCTGTACCTATCTATTAACCAAACTAATCAGGTTGAAAGCTCCCCTTTGAGCTTGACAACTACCCAGTTAATGTACACCTTGTACTCTAATAGTAAGGGGCAGCTATTGTGAAAAATTATATGCCTTGATTTCTGTATGTGCCCAAGCCATACTGTATTCCATATATGTTGGGGTGTTTTTTTTTTCAAATAAATAGGGTGTGGACTTGTGGACGTATGGGTAGCAAGATAAAGAGTTTTTTTTTATGATAAATGCCCTTTAACTTAAAGTGTCCATGTCAGAGAAAAATATTGCAAAAACAGTGCCCTGCTTTATGCTCACCTCTCTGGCAGGCCATGTGTCCTATCTCCCATCTGTTTCAGTGATTCAGCCTCCATCACTGCCTCCAGTACTGCATTGATATAGGGGTCAGAGTGTAGTCAAGTGTAGTTTTAGCACCAGCAAGGGACACCGGTATCCGACAATCCCAAAAGTGTTGATTGCCAAAGACACCAATGCTGTTTGCAGCACTGAGAGACATGAGTTCAAGAGTCCTTCTTTTACAGAATGCTATTATTTAGACTATTTTTGCTGTGACGGGTTTGCTTAAAAAATGTTAACTGTCATACTGGCATGGTTAAACAAAAATCTATAAAAGGGCAGAAAAACATTTCCTTCTGTTTAAATTCTATCAAGTGTAGTTACATATCCAAAAGCTATGGAATCTGATCAGGTGATCTCCGTTGAAGGCAGGATTGGTCAATTTGAATTCTGCCATTTAGCAGAGACCAGTTTACCAAACACCATGGCTGGAATACCTTTAAAAATGAAATTCTATTTTAATCATTTATCTTTTACAAATAACACATTAGAGTACACTAGAGGGTGCTTTATTAGCATCATAACAGTTTCAGCCTAAATGTAATTACAAACCTGTCTATATAAAGACGTGTGCTTCTGGCATTACTTTATTCCAGGCCAGTAATGCTAGAGAGGCATTTGGATTTGACAGACTTTCAGAGAGCGTTTTTCATGTTTAGCAGGTGGTATTGCAGAGAGTGTGGCTACTGCAGTGTTTCCTGCCATGGAGAACTGGCAGGAAAACTTCACTAGTAACTTCACAAAGCAACTTTGCCCAAAATGTAGACAGGCATCATAAGACCATAAACTTCCAAAAGCAATTTGCCTTAATCTCATAAAGCAACAGTACAACTAATCAACCAGTTTACAAAACACTGGTGGTTGTAAGCCTACAAAAAAACATGTTCCTTTCCCTTTAAGGCACAAGATATAGCACAGTGCTTCTGCCAAGTCAATTGTCCCTTTCTATATAGTACAATACCTGGCTGATCTTGCCTGTTTCCGTCTTCCCCTCTGTAAACTGACCATGTTTATCATGGCTGCTGATCTCTGATATTGTGGTCAGTTTACATGCTTCCATCATCCAGCTATCTCCTCAGCGTCTCTGCATCTCCCCCTCCCTCTCTCCCTGTCTTTTCCATAGTGTGTGTGAGATCTGATCTCCTCCCTGCCCCTCCCATCTTATGCCTGTGTAATTCTATTCCCTGCAGCTGCTCCAGTGCTTGCAAAGTAAAGAAACAGGTATTAATTACTTTGATCCTCTCTGTTTTAGGTCCCTGTTCAGTACAGTGTGTGTGTTTTCCTAAAATTATAATGCTAAATAACTCCTTTCCAGAGCTCTGCTGTGCAGACATGTGACCTCCCTCTGCCAGCTAGCATTCATCAGATGGAAATCTCAGCCCCTCCCACTGTGCTCCTTCAATGGCCCGTACACACGATCTGAAAATTGGATGAAAAATACCGCTTACGATGCGATCGTACGATAATCGGATCATTGGTACACAGCTTATGAGAGCCGATCATGACAGTTCATTCGATAATATTAGATCGGACATACATGAAAATTTTGATCGCATGATAACACATCGTACGATTTTCATTTAATCAGTACAGTTGTCGCCCGAAAATACAATACAAACATACTACAACACATGACATCACTTCCGATTTTTTATTCTGTTGTACAAGAATTACGTGAATTTAGCAAACTGTTCCGATTCGATCTGAGATTAACATGCAAAAAAAAAAACGGATGATCTGTCATCCGATTTTCAGATTGTGTGTACGGGGCATTAGATCAGGAAGCGCAGCTGCGGGAGGTCACATGACAGCACAACAGGGCTCTGCAAAGAAGGTATTTAGCGTTACAATCTTAGGAAAACACACAAACTGTACTTAACAGGGACCTAAAACAGAGAGAATCAAAGTAATTAATACATGCGACGTTACAACCACTTTAAAAACACCTATGCTACCTGTAATAAGGTGACATTTTACAAACTGCTGATCTCAAACACTACTGAAAATTCTGGCTTTAGTGATGTCAATATCACAAGGATGGCAATTGTCATTTGATTCCCCAATGATTGCTGCAGAGATTGCAAAAGTCAATTAGAGGTACCTTAAAGGTTAACACCTGATGTGAAAAATGTGCAACTTATCATCCAAGGGCAATATCAAAGATAAATGGAATCCCTCATGTATTGCCAGAATTACCTGCACACTGTTAGTATATAGAGTTTTCAGCAAGTCCACCACGAAACACTTTTTCTTGGCTTCTTTCATGGCATATTTTAGAAATCAGCCCTCACAGCTGCAGACATTATCACAAGCTTTGACAAAACAGATGCCACATCTTCCCAGCTATGGAGTGATGTATAGGGGAAGAAAACGACATCTCCTGATACAGTTCCAAACTTCACAATAGCACAAAAGAAGGGGATATGTAGTGAGGTATCGACCCTTCTACACCGTAGACAAAACAGTTTCGAACACTATTACAGACGTCGACACTCCCGACTAAAGATTTTATACGGTACTTTCTTCGGTTCTTTTTCACAAAGCACCACCTGAACGACTTTTGAGATATATGATTGTCACACGTCCATTAAGACCGTTATGTACTCCCTAAGGTAAATAGAAACTATAACGGGAACCTACTATTCAACGTGTAAAAAGTGTAGTCCACAATTGGAAATTCCATGGAGATTAACTGAAAACGTTAGAGACGTCGTTAGTAAC
>BLSH010241806.1:2203800-2216360 GCA_018402905.1 Glandirana rugosa
CCGACTACCTATGTTAATGAGGGTCTTCGTACTACCCTTTACATCAAGAAGAAGCACGTTAGCTAAAGAATCATTTTTATAAAAAAAAATATATAAAAACAAAGCTGGCAAAATAAAATACATTTGAAGCTATTTTATTTTTCAAATAAAAAAGAGGTCTTGGTTTGCAATCATATACAGGAAAGCCCCACACTAACATCAAGGTGCTCTCTATTCAAACCTTTGGAGAGTTACTACTCCATGCTTTAGTACAGGGTTAGGGAACCTGCGGCTCTCCAGCTGCTGTAGAACTACATTTCCCATCATGCTTCTGGGAGTAATTGTATCCATCAGCCTTGCAATGCCTCATGGGAAATGTAGTTTTACAACAGCTGGAGAGCCGCAGGTTCCCTACCCCTGCTAGTGGTATATCAAGTGGTGGTAGTCCAGGTGAGTATAAGGCCCCTTTCCTGGCCCACCTCACATCAGCACACAATGAGTTGGGCTGATGTGAGGATAGGCCATCAAAGGAAAGGAAAATGACGGTAAGTATTTGATAGCAATTTTCCATATTCCTGGCCTATCCTCACGTCAGCGCAACTCATTGTGTGCTGATGTGACGATAAGCCAGGAAAGGAAAATTATGGAAAGAATTTGATAACGATTTTCTGTATTCATGTGGGCTTTCCGATCATGTCTGTAAGTTTTTCAGGCAGCCTTGTTTGGAAGCTCAATGCTGCTCTATGGGCAGGAAGATGTACATGGACTTGTGTCCATTTACAGCAACCTACCATCCATCCATGACAGATCAGTGGTAGCCTGATGTAAATGGATACAAGACCATTTGCATCTGCCCACCCCCAGAGCCATCATGGGCCCACCACAGTCCACTGTCAAAATGCAGACACAAACTGAATTGGCATGGAGGTCACAAAACTGACATTCAACCCTTCAGCTCCAATTCAGCAGGGGGTTTGAAGGGAGAGCTAGGGGCAGTGCAAAGTACAATATAGGGTTGATTTGCTAAAGTCAAATCGGCCGTTTACCTTGCAAGGGAATTTTTATCTTGCAAGAGAATTTTCTTATAGCTTAGTAAATCAGGTGAAGCTCTGCTAACTTCCATTTTTTTTATATTCCCTGCATGTGAATGAGCATTCTTTGCAAAGTGATTTTTTTTAACCACATTCGCTAACCTAAAAGAAAAATTCCCAGAATGAAGATCTCCTTAAAAAGCCAACAGCTTATTTGCCATTAGAAAAATCAGCCCCTATATGTCTATGTACATAACAAAACAGAAATATGATTTTGTAAGTGCTTAGTCAATTTAAAGACAACTAGGGAGGTGCAGAACTATTTAAATACAAATCATCCAGCAGGAACTGCTCTTTGCTACCGAATCAGGGGTAGGCATGTAAATATATCACAAAATATCACACTCTGCCACCAATTCATAGTTCCTAACGTTCTTCTGTACATTCTCAGGGCATTTTCTCTACACTATGGATCTACTTATAATTTTTTAATATTACATATTTGCATATTTGAACAATAAAACAATTACCCCAAAAGAGTAATATAGGTAGCATTTAAGCAGCCTCATTGCTTGCACTAGTTTCACTTATGTTTGTTTAACGTCTACTATTTTTTTAGCTTTATGGAATTCTGCCACAGTCTCATTACCAAGCCGTCCATAATCCAATAAATCACTTCCAGATGTGCCTAATGCACAACAATTCCTATATCCTCCAGGTCATGTGGGACGTTCAAAACAAGCTGTCATTTCATTTTGTCTACCATGTTGTCAGATGACTATTACTCCTGTAGTTTAATAATCTACCTGGATTTGTTTTCACACATAATACAGTCACTGTGCCATGTACTTATTTGTTCTCTTCATGAGACGCAAACCCCTGACTTCAAATCTGCTGTACTTGTGAAGTCTTGTATTTCTCCATGTGCTGGTGCTTACACTGCTGTGTCTGCAAGATCTAGCACCAGGCTGCTAGGCTGGCTCAATTCTGATCATCACATTGATGCGTTGGCTTGTTTCAGTCTATCAGATTGCTGCTTTTGGCTTGGACCTGTCCATCACATATCTGTGCTGCTTCTCTGCACATTTCTGCATTCGATTAGTGTTACATATGAAATTGCTGTCTTGGCTTGGCTCTACCTGTCAGATGGTTGGGGACTGAGCAGAATGTATTATTTTCAGAAGATGATATACGAATGTGTTGGATATAGTTTTAAAAATATGTGTCAGCTATTACAACCGTAGAAATGGAAAACTTGCAAGTAAAGAACCACTCTAGACAAAATTCAAACATAGAGGTAGGGGGAGCAGCTGTCATGTTAAAAATAACCCAGTGATTACAAAGACTATTTTTTTCTCTAAAATAAAAATAGTTACCTTCTCTGTGCAATGCTATTGCACAGAGCGGTCCTTTATCTCCTCTTCTGGGGTCCCCTGCAAGGGTTCCCATAACAAGCTGGCTGCAGTTGCACTCCCAAGCCGGGCTGTGTGAATCCATGGACACACAGCATGACCCAGCCTCCCCCCTACTCCATCCTCACAGGATCTGATTGGCAGAAGCCAATGGCACTCGCTACTGCTTATGTGTCCTGTGAGAAGAGGAAGAGGGGAGAGCTCCGCTGCAGATGAGCACAGTACTGGATTGAAAAAGTTCTTGGGAACATTTTTAGGGAGGTGGGGGACATTTTTTACCTTAATGCAGGAAATGTAATGTGTTATTATCTGGCCAATGAAATTAATTAAAGCCCAAGTGTTTAACGCACCTAAATGTGCCTAAACGCAATGTACACATTTACAAGCGTCAAGCATTTTTCCTGCCAAATTGCTTCTGCCAGGAGGAAAGGCGTTTAGTATAGATTGCCAAGTCCGGTGTGCATGAGGCCGTAATATATTACATTTTTTCTTGAATATAGTAATGCTTTAATTTGGAGGTCTGGCGCTCCTCCTTTAACCAGCTGCCCTAGCCACTCAACCGTGGGTGCCATTAACTGTATTTTTATTAAGCTGCTAAGCAAGAATTCTTCTGCTGGATTTCGTTTTAACTGTTACCATTATCTATATGTGTCAATTTAGCAGCATTTAGTCTGCAAATCAGAGCCAAATTAGAAACAATGTCTGTAGATCAGTATCAATTTAGCAGCATTCAGTCCGCAGATCAGTGTCAATTTAGCAGCGTCCAGTCTGCAGATCAGTATTAATTTAGAAGCATTCAGTCCACAGGTCTGTGTTAATTTAGCAGTGTTCAATCTGCAGATCAATGTCAATCAGCTGATCTACTAATGTTAATCATTTCATCAATTTCTGGTCTCTTTGGAAGAGACATGTCTGATTTACACATAGCTTGCGCCAGTTGTGAAAGCATCCAGTGGTAGTGATTCCTCAAACAATAATGACGTGTTCTTACGGTCATATGAAACACCAGATGTCACATACTGAGAAACTTTTTGGAAAACCTCTCTAGCAGTGGGGTCTCAATATACCCTTATTGTGCAGTAAAGGAATAAAGGCTGTCACTGATTGTGCATTGCACATCAGATGGCCAATGCTTGTCAGATGCCCAATATTTATCAGTCATCTGACCGTCTATTGTTGACCTACTCCTGCCCATCAATCTTTGTGATTATCAATTATTATGCTCATCAATGTTCACTTTTGTTTGTCCTTCTATTTGCATTTATTAAGTAAATCAATTTCTTCTTCAGTTTAAATCAGTCTGTCCCTAAATGGAAATTGCTTTATAGCTATCAGTTTATTTGTATCCAATTTTGTCTGCCTGTGCCAATCCATCTGCCTTACTAGATGTCTATGAACAAGACAAGCAGACTGATTAACAGTGATGCATGGAATGTCACCGATGGAGAGATTCTTCCATTCTGTCCATGACTGTCTTGTTTATAAGCATAAAAATTATAGGCATTTAAAAGTCTGTTTAATTGCTAATAAGCCTCTATATCAGTGCCAATAACTCTGACTACTTATGCCAGTCTGTCTATTCTGTCTGTCTGTCAGTGTAATATTAACCATTCTATCTGCCAATGCAAAAATCCATCTTTAAACCCAAGTACATCTTTGCATCAATGCTGATGCTAAAGGGGTTTTCTGTGTTTAACATAACATTTGAGATCACCCACCTTGTGTGCTGCTACCCAGTGACAGTGATGGCCCCAATCATACACCCACAGATGAGCTGCTCTGACATTTTCAGTGTGAAACACTTCAGCAGATCTGAATTTTCCAACAAAACATAACTGCTGTAAAAGAGGTGATTGGTGGGAGAAGAGGGAGCAGAGGCAGAACCCTGCTTACTGACAGAGGTATACCACTGTTATCTCTTTATTCATGAGAGTGTCATTCTAGTAATTTACGGGTGTTGATGCCGGTCTATCAGAAGACTGGTAATGCTGTCAGTCTATACATCAAAGTCAAACAGTCTGCCCATCTGTATCTGTTTATGAACTTGCATCTAACTGGTGATGTCAATACCACCCAGTCCGTCCATCAATGCCTGTTCACCTTTGCATTGGTGTCAGTTATTCAGTTCATCAATGCAAATTACTTTGTATACTAATTCATGTTTTGTTGGTTATCCATCTTTGTCTGTTTCTTTCTCTTTATCTGTGTGTGTCAATGTTACATGTCTGTCTATCCATGGCAATCGATCTGTCGATCGATTGTCAATACAAGGCATTCTATCCATTAATGGTAATCCTGTCGGTTTGTCTATTTGTCTTTGCTAAGCTGTTCAGTCTGTCCATCTACTTAATCTATCCACAAATAACAACCAGTCTGATTGTCAAAACAGCCAGTATGTCAAATTGTCAGTATCTATCCATCCATGTCCATCATAAGCAGCCAGTATTTCCAACAATGCAAACCAGTCTGTCCTCCAATTAATCTCTATCAGTTCTTTAAAGTCTGTCTGTTGATGTTAATCTTTCTTTGTATGTCTATCATTCTCCCTCTTGTTAATGCTAATCATCCGAGAACATGGAATATAGTAAGAAAAACAGGAAGAGAAAATGTTACATTGATAAAGGAAAACAACCACCCTATCTGGAGTCATAAAACTTTTTTTATTGCTTCGAGACATAAATGCCAATAAAGGTCTTGTGTTTTCCTGTGCATTCAGAGATCACAGGGAACTGAACTCTAAGGCTCCATGCACACTGGATGCTCTCTGGGCATCGGAATTTGGTGGCAGGAGACGCTGCTTAGAAAACGTTCTTTAAGTAGCGTTTTGTAAGCAGCGTTTATCGGATGTTTACCGGCGTCAGCGTTTTTGAGTGTTTTTTATAAACTACATTAGCTTCCATTGACTACAAATAATGCCGGACGCCGATAAACAGCCGTTTAGCCGCGTTTATGAGCGTTTATCTGCATTTATCTGCATCCTGCATTTTTTGTGGTCAGAAAAACGACGCCTGGATGCCAATTCAGGGCGTTCAGAAAACAGCCCAAAAACGCCACTGATGTTAAACGACAATAAACTTCCATGTGTGCATGGACCCATAGGATAACATAAAGGGGCATTTTTGGGCTGTTAAAAAAAACGGTTGTTTATCAGCTTCAGTGTGCATGGAGCCTTAAGCAGCAGGCAAGGTGAGTTCCAGTGGGAGGGCAGTTCTTCTTACAAGAACAGGCAAAGAGACAGTCACAGGGGAATTCATAAAGGATGTCATAGACACCCTTTATAATTCCATTGAAGCGCAGCACCAACATGTTGGGGCTTGTGTCTAATTCATGCACCTGTCACAGACGAGTACATAAATCTGTTGATGATAGCACTGAGTTTGGAGTGCCCATGCTGGATATTCCTTCCTTGGTGCATTCTCGCCCTCCCCAGTCACTGCACCCGTCACATCTCTGTCATCCACTGTCAGTCACAGGCAAGGTAAACCTGATGGGGAACAAGTCTACTAGAGTTCCCAATCAGGTTCTGCCCGCCCAACAGGTGCAGCAACTATGAAGTTGAGTTGTCATACAGAAAGAAGGGGAGGAAGTGAGGGGATTTCAATTTCAAAACCCAGGACCTGAGGGCAGGCTGTTTGATACTAACAGCTCATCAACCACAGAGCTAAGTACAGCAGGGAATGGAGGTGGGGGTGGAAGATGTGGGGTGTTAGTTCACCTTTAAATGTCTTTTGAAAAGATGAACTTATACTCTAAAGAAGCAAGCCCAAGTATATGATGATGACCCTCAGTTTCACTCCACACTAATGAAAATGGGCCTATGTATAGCCAGCCTATGTTTAAGAACTGGCTAGTAATCAACATACTGACTGATGACTGAACCTGAAAATATATTAGCTGTCAATTTTTGGCCCCACCCTTAGCTGAAAATGCCAGACTTTTCAATGAGTGAGCCCACCTAAATAAGATTGCCTTCAGCCTGAAGACAAACAGCTCATGTGGTGCTTTTTCTTTCTTGGGACACATGTGGGGTATCTGTATTATTATTATTTATTTTTTTTTGTAAAACAAAGATTTTATATAAATAGTTTAAAAAAATCAGTTCAAATACTTAACTTAAAAATATTGATCCTGTATCATTATAGTTTACTTTTAAAACTTCTAGTTATGAGATGAGATATTAAGTAACATATATTATTGTGATGTCAATAATTACTAATTACATTAATTAGTCCAGCTTAAGCATAGCACTCTCTGCCAAATATGGGCAAGATGTACAGTTTTATTACTGAAAGCCCTCTATTATTTGAAACGGGGGCCTGCCCTAAAAATGATTTTAGCAACGTCTTATAATTACCTTGTGAAGGGATACTGTGGTCTAAAAAAGTTAGGAAATCAAAAACATGTTTGTCTTCATTACCATAAATGGTTGGCAAGACAGGAGCTTACATCTGTTCGCTCATATCCCATTAAAATAGTCCACTGGAGGACACAATAATATTTTATGACTAAGCAAATGTAAAACCCCCTCTTAACCAAGAACTAGAACTAGGCGAAACAAGATATTAAAACAATAAGGTCTGTAAGGAGATAGTAGATAATTGTGTCCCCAATGTATAGTTGAGGAGATGACAATATCCTGGAATTCAAGCATGATAAACATTGTCTGATGTCCTGTTTACATCCTTAGTCCATTAACTGTAATCATCCCAGGGTATGAAGCATATTGGTGGAGTTTCCAGAAGTACAGATCACATTTAAGCCGGCCATAAATGTAGTTAAATTTTATGGGATAGAAGCAGTGATGTGTCTGACAATAATGCATCCATGTCTTTTCAAGGTCTGGGAAAGCATGCTGTAAGGAGACCTTAGTAAATTGCATTACCACTTTTACAGAAGGCTCTCATTAAAAATGAAAAAATGTTTTATATATTATGCCTATCTAATTAGGCTACTTTAGTAATTATAAAGGAATAGAAATTCTGCATTGTTCATTATAACCATGGACTTATAAATAATCATAACAATTGACTGTAATAATAATCTGGGCACGGAAAGGTTTGCTGTAGGGCAGGGATATGCAATTAGCGGACCTCCAGCTGATGCAAAACTACAAGTCCCATCATGCCTCTGCCTCTGGGTGTCATGATTGTGGCTCTCAGAGTCTTGCTATGCCTCATGGGATATCCCTGCTATAGGGGATTACAATATCAAATATCAATATCTAAAAGTGCACCTATATAGGTAACTAATATGCTGCCAGTTATTTGAAGGAGTAAGTCTACTTTTTTCACCTTTTTATTAAAAAAATATTTATAATCTAATGAAGATAGATAGATAGCTCTCTCTCTCTCTCTCTATATATATATATATATATATATATATATTTATCTTACAAACAACACTTGTGCTTCATCCTGCATTTTCATAAGACAAGACTTAACTCATATAATTTAACAGTGTTCCATCTGTTTTTAAAGTTCCTCCTATAGCAATTCTCTCTCCTTGCTATCATGCAATTGGATAAAATAAACCTTTTTTTTACGGTCTAAATACTTGCTTTTTAATTTTTGACCTCCACTTGGAACCTTTTTCCCCTAGGCGAGTGTTGTAGACGTTATCCCCTGTTGACTCCTGGGAAATCATCCTCACAAATTCCAGGAGTCTTCAGGCACTTATATTTGACTTGGCATCAGCCTCTTGCAGTTCCTGTAAAGGAGAGTTCAAGACGAGGATAAAGCCAGCCATAGACCAGTCAAGATTCGAACCATGTACGGGCAGGCTAAATGTACACAAGTTGATCAATCGATCAACTTGGGTACAACCAGCCTGTCGAATTATACATGTGATTATTGCTAGCGGCTATTATGGCCGCTAGCAGTAATCACTGTGTTCCCCCGATGGGGGCTACCCCCTGCCGGGAGAATACAATGGTTCCACTTGAGGGATTTCCAGATGAACACTGATTGTGTTGATGGGAGAATCCAGTGATTTTCTTTCCTGCAATCCAGTGATTTTCTTTCTGGCCATTGAAGGGGCAAGAAAATCCCTCCTTCTATGGCCAGATTAAGAAGCAGCACAAGGAGCAAATCAGTTGATGTCCTGACAAGCAGCCTGCTGATAGGAGATGAGAGCAGAGTGACAGAAAGAAGAGCTGATCAGTTTGTTTCTTCCCCTCCACTGTCCACTAACAGTTTGGGGGCATTCCAAAACAGCATAGAGAAAGTGAACATTTATGAAAATAACCCCAACCTAATCAAAAAGGGGGTCTGCCAACATCCCATTCAAGTAGTAGCGAAAAGGTACTCCCCCAGTACATATAGCGGGACTTTAAAGGCAGTACAATATATATAGCAGCTCGGACCACGCTATCACCCATCCACCCACAGACCTTGTGGTGTCTGTCCAATAGAGGGTCTCTCCTGCTTTTCGGCTTTGCCATATGCAGGGGGCCCTTGTGGCACCCGGAACCCTCGGGGTGGCGCCTGATCGGTGGGGGTCTCCCTGTTCCCTGCTCTCCTAACATCATATGGGAATTCTGCTTCTCTCTCATCCTTTCAGAGGTGGCTCTGGATATGCGGTATGACCTCTACTCCTGGTGTGGGAATATGTACATGGGTTACTAATTGGCCCCTGAAGAAGGGTAGTCCATCCCGAAACATGTCGGGCCTTTACCCATCAGGACTCCATCTCTACACATGAACCACACTGCTTTCATGTACCAGCTCTGGAATGTAACAACTTTGGTCTTGATGATTTTATCAATATATGTGATTTGACACATGCTTGTAATTCTGTGTTCTTCCTGTTTCTGGAATAAAATGTATTTTTTATAATTTCATTGTACTGCCTTTAAAGTCCCGCTATATGTACTGGGGGAGTACCTTTTCGCTACGCATAGAGAAAGTGGGTTGAAGGGTGCTGGTTGTCTTTCAACCCACAAGATTGAGGATACCTAGGGGTGCAAAAGAGGTATTGCATGGTGAAGCTTCGGAATATAGACGAGTATTGCAGCAAACGCATTTCGTTTTGTTTTCATCATGCTGGATCAAAGTAAATGTTGTTTTGGCATTAACGTACAGCAATCCCTAAATTTTGTACTACCTGCTTATATTTTTGATCACATCTTTCTTTAAGAACATGCACTTCCAGCTACTAAGCCTTACTCTTGGCCTAGCATGCTACTAGGTGCCTTCAATGGTCAACACTGAAACTGAAGAGGTGTGAGAGATTGGGATTTTAACACATGAAATATGGTCAATATTTATGTACAGCCCCAGGAATTGGGGAAAAGAAGAACAAACCCGACACGCACTTGGTGGCTCCTGCCATGTGGTACAATTGGCACTTCAGTATTTTTACGAGGACAATTTTTAATTTAGATTTCTAATATACACATCAAAATTACACACTTTTAGGTTTTTTTTTTAATAAAACATGAGGTACTGAACGTCTTCGACTACTGGATTATCTAGGAGCTTTTGAAGTAGGACTTTAGGGGACACTTTGTTCCAATTTAAATATCTCTGGATGACCTCTGTTGGGGGAAAGAGCTAACTGCTTTTTTGGATAACTTTGGGCAATATCCTATTGTCTCCCCAAGATATGAGTAGCATTGCAGGTCTCTGCATTTCTCATAAAATATAAGGTATGTTTATGCAAGTGATGTGGATATGACTTTGACAGTTGCATAATGTGTATTGTCAGCTTCATACATTGAGCACTTTTTGACGAAACAGTCCTTGCTAGTAGCTGAGTACCTAGGTGTGATAGTTCTTAAGGGATACAACTAATATGTCTTTGTTAGTGATAATAAATCAGTAACAACTTTTACTCTTTAAGAAGACATAATTAATTTTCATCAACACAATGTTCCATATAAAATAAAAACAAAAAGAAACACGTTCTTGCTTTAAAACACTGTAGAGGTAATATAAGAAAATGTGTTTGCAATGATTTTTTTTTTTTTGCAAAGCGCAGTAATTATGATAATACAGTCATTGTAAAATGCAGCAGTAATTTGGCATTTCATTTGGTTTTATAATAACTTCATTCCAAGAGTAAAAATTCATATGGAATGCTTTCACAATTTACACTTAAAGAGGTTTCAAGGGCAACACAAATAAGGATAAAAACAAGAAACGCACCAATTACAATTTAGGTGCAAACTACAATTAGATGGTGCAAAATGTCTATTATTAGCAACAGTCACAGATATTTTTATTCTCCACAAGTCATATGCTGCTCTAATCATCTGGGGTATAACCTCATTAAAAGTACACTCCAGTTAAAATTTTAAATTAAGCCTTAAAATATATTTGGGGAGCAGTTTACCTGCTCAGTATTTCAAGTGGTTGTAAAGTCAGTGAGCACCATTACTGCCAGCTCCTCTGTTATACCAGAGTATAATACACAGTGCCAATGTTTTTTTTAAAATGATGCTGCTAAATACCTTATTTCAGAGTGTCGCTGTGCGGTCACGTGACCTCCCGCCACTCTCCTCTCCCGATCTAAGGACTACAGTGGGAGAGGCTCAGCTGGGAGGTCACGTGATTGCTGTCCGCTCAGTCTCTCCTGCTGTAGTCCTTAGATCGGGAGAGGAGAGCAGCAGGAGGTCAGGTGACCACACAGCGGTGCTCTGAAATAAGGTAGTTAGCAACATCATTTTAAAAAAACATTGACCCTGTGTATCATACCTTGTTAAAACAGGGGGCTGGCAGTAATGGTACTCATTGACTTTTCTGCCACACAACATAGCAGCAGGAGGGGAGGAGAGGGGCGGGTTTGAAGATCACTCACACACCAGTAACTGACAGGCAGGGAGGGAGGGGGAGAGAGGAGAGATTCTAACACAGCGGGATGACGGAGGCATGTAAAACTGACCACAGTATCATGGCAACCATTACTGTGGTCAGTTCACATAGGGGGACACAGGAACAGGTAGGATCAACCAGGTGTTTTACAGCATAGAATGGGACAAATTACACAGCACAAGCACTATGCTGTTTAACATGCTTTAAAGGAACAGGATTATTTATTTTATTTTTTTAGGGTTACAACTTCTTTCAGTTTTTTTTTTCTTAAGGCATTGTTGCAGTACACCAGTCCATTTTACCCACTTTTAGTAGTAGCCTGCTGATCTGGAAATCCCTCCCATTCCTAAACACAATCTCTCTATGCCCCATACTGTCTCATAGACAGAGTTTAATGTAACAAAGTATAAGTATTAAAATCATTCTGTACCTTTTAGGACAGTTGTCTTTTATTTATTCCCTTCACACCTGTGCCTAGTAAAATACTTACCTTTAGTCCCCTTTCCAGCTATCTTAAAGAGGAAGTAAACTCTGATGGGGTTTACTTCCTCTATATTCCCCTGTAAAGTAGAAGCATAATGGGCTACAAATGAAGCCTGCAATGTCCCCTGTGCAGGCAGCGTCCATCTTCAGCCCCTCTTCCTTCCGGGGCCACGACTCCGGCTCTGTGACTGGCCGGAGTCGCATGACGTCACTCCTGCGCATGCACGCGGGAGCCGCCAGTCACGGCACATCTCAGTGAAGGAACAGTACAAAGGCTGTTTCTTCACTGCGCATGTGCCGAAATTACGTTGGCACATCTAGTACACTGTATATCTCCTGAACCGTGCAGGTTTGGAAGATATGCAGGGCACCTACAGGTAAGCCTTATTATAGCCCTGTGGAAGTCTTAGTAGACGAAACGCGTCGGGTAGACGATCCTGCTCCCATCTACTGCGCCTTTTTTACTCACCTGGAATTCCATGTGCCTGTTACTAGTTTTTAGCACGATTTTTGATCATTGTCCGTGTACCTTAAGGTCCACTCATTTTTTCCGCGTCATCTACCCTCGTCCTAGCAGATGGGCTGCGCAAAGCAGATGATTCTGAAGGTGTCCCGATATTATTCCGAATGGACATCCACGGGACGTATAGAAGGTTTGGACGTGCCAAGTCCTCTATATGTCACATGATCTACACGGTTGCATTAAAGCCGTGTACGCGTCACTTCTTTGTCGGAAACATGACAAGGAAGTGACTCTACACGGCACTGACCGCCGAGGGCGCACGTACGCGTCCTCACTGCAGTACGCTGAGGCCGGTCAGTGTCTCGGCCTCAGCACCGGGGCC
>BLSH010241806.1:2218065-2233178 GCA_018402905.1 Glandirana rugosa
CTTGACTTTTCTCAGTTCACGGGCAGTTATTTTGCGCCTTGGTTTTTCCACACGCTTCTTGCGACCCTGTTGGCTATTTTGAATGAAACGCTTAATTGTTCGATGATCACGCTTCAGAAGCTTGGCAATTTTAAGAGTGCTGCATCCCTCTGCAAGATATCTCACTATTTTTGACTTTTCGGAGCCTGTCAAGTCCTTCTTTTGACCCATTTTGCCAAAGGAAAGGAAGTTGCCTAATAATTATGCACACCTGATATAGGGTGTTGATGTCATTAAACCACACCCCTTCTCATTACTGAGATGCACATCACCTAATATGCTTAATTGGTAGTAGGCTTTCGAGCCTATACAGCTTGGAGTAAGACAACATGCATAAAGAGGATGATGTGGTCAAAATACTCATTTGCCTAATAATTCTGCACACAGTGTATAACCCATGAGGAAAGATGTGGATCTGAAACGTGGCGGGTTACCCAAGACATTATTGGATTATTGGAGAATAATTTGGATAACATATGTAATTGTATTCACTTGCAAGATGTCTGTTATGGTCATGTAACCTTTTTACCATTTTATGTCACTTGAATGGGAATCTACCTTTTTAACATGTACCAATAAAAAATTAAAAAATCCCATTCCATAGGGGAAACTCTCTTTTTTCATGTATTTGGGGATGTGGCAACTAAACATCATGTTTTACAATGATGGAAACATTTCACTCTCATTTGCCTTCCTTCAGAAAATGCACAGCATTCCTTGAATTGCGCCAGTGCTATGCAATCTTCCACCTGTATACACAAGGCACAGCCAGGACCAAAGCAAGTGGAGATCACTGGTGAAGCACTGTCTTCTTCAATTATTTCCAGCTTCCAGGGGCATCAACCAGGTGTGGTGTATATAGAGTTACATTGGTCTAAGCTAGAACAAGGTAACTATGTACAAATATACCATTCCTGGAATTCATCTTTCATTATTTATTATTATTATTATTATTATTATTATTATTATTATACAGGATTTATATAGCACCAACAGTTTACGCAGCACTTTACAACTTGAGGGTAGACAGTAAAAATACAATACACTTAAATACAGTAGGAATAAGAGGGCCCTGCTTGTCATATTGCTTATCCTATAGAACTGTGAACTGCGTGGCCCTGCCCGGCATTAAAAACATCCCTACCAGGTCATCTTAGTGTGCATGTGCATTGCTGCCTAAGCCATGAATCAGTTTCTCAAGTCACCAATTAAATTCAAACTTATTCTGCAAGCTTAAATTCAAAAATCACAAAACATATTTGGAACTACCCAAATGTTAAAGTGTTGCTAAACCCACAACAGTAAAATCAGTCTGTATATGCAATAAAGCATGCTTGTCAGAGGCGGCTCTCTAATTAGGCAAATTAGGTGGTCGTCTAAGGCCTCGCACTTACAGGGGCCTCTCAACTGCCTAATTTGACACTGACACCAGCACCGAGATAGAGAGTACTGGCACCAGCACCGAGATAGAGAGTACTGGCACCAGCACCGAGATAGAGAGTACTGGCACCAGCACTTTGAAGCTCTTAATATATGCAATTTATAAAGTTATTTTTTTTATCGCTTGAATTATTTTTCCCATTATGGGCGTGAGTAGGGCCTCATGTCAAGGTTTTGCCTAAGACCTCACAAAGCCTAGAGCCGCCTCTGATGCTTGTTATACTCACTGTGGAACCCAGGGCTGTTTGATACTGTCCTCTCTGATCCTCCCCTTCTTTCACAGTCCCCAAACCATCTCCTGATAGAACAGAGCCTTGGGGGCAAGCTGCACATGCTCAGTTTGGTGTGTATTGCTACATATTTTTTTTTTCTTGCGAGGGTGTATGTGATCAGCACAGGGCCAATCAGTACTATACAGACAGTGGGTCAGGGGTCCTGCAGCCTTATAGGACAATCAGGGGAGAATGAAAACTTCTTCTACAGGCTTTAACAAGACACTGATAGAAGTCACAAGACTGCTCTAACTGCTGATGAGAAAAGGTATTTATTAGTTTATATTTACTAAAAATGCAGGGTCCTGGGTTTAGTAAAACTTTAAGAGGATGAAATAAAGAGAGCCCGCGTGTCCTGTAAAATTAGGTATGCTGGCAGCTCCACCCCAATACCTTGGTGCCTTAATAGCAAGATTGGGTCTTGTAGGGCCAGGAAGATGTGTGCTTACATTTATATAAGCAACTTCTTTAAAAAAGTTGCTATTCAAATAGCTGGGTTGGCAGGGCTTTGGGCAGCACTGCAACAAAAGAACTGATTTGTACTAGCACTGTCACTTTTCTGCATTTAGTGATCAAGTTTACTTTAAGTCTAGCAGCAGAGGATTACTGAGAACAGAGATTAAGGTACAGCTGCAGTGTTTGCCGGATAGCATTAGTAACTGACCGATGTTTCATTTGTTGCCTGGAATTGCTATTTTATAGAGATGACCAAACTAATTCAAACGAACCAGGTTTCAACCTGAATTGTGCTGATTCACCCAATGTAATTATCTGCAAAGTTTCAGCAGTTCACATCAAAAGAGTTTTGTGTCCAATGTTGTTGCTGACCAAAAATACTGCCAATGCTGCGTGTGTTTTTTTTTTTCCCTAAGCTCCAGCACAAAAAAATCATCCTCTTTCGCACATATAAGTTTTTGCATTTAATTTACAATGACAAAAAAAATATATCTCCTAAAGTGATGGCTATGCAGCAAGCTTCAGTGTTTCAGTCAAAACAGAAAACTCATCTGTAATGAATCATAATGTAACATCTATCTAAAAGCAAAAAATTCACATTTTTAGGATTGTGTTTCATTAACGGAAAATTGTATAAAAAATTCTAGTTGTAGTTGCTATTTGCATGACAGACAGTACAGTGAGCAATCCTGCTAAATTATTTAGATGATATCAAAAAGCCACACAAAGATTGTAATTCCTAACAGCCTGAGTAAAATGATAGATAAAGAGAGGAATCAGATGGTGCAATTAAGGTACAGTACTAATAAGCCGAAAAGTAAACAGGGTACCCCCATGGACCTAATTATATGCTATCTAGACCAGAGTTTTTTTATTATTATTATTAACGCCCACTGGACTGATCACATTTACTGTACAAGCCAGGAGATGAGCATTTTTTTAAATATATTGTCATCATCATCCAGAAAGAAGTGAAGCAGTTGTGGGGCAATAGGAAAAGGCATTCAGGTGTCACCCCCACCCCCAAAAAAAAACTGTCTGTGGCATTAGGAATTGCATAGCAGTAAGAAGAACTATTGCTACAAAGCACTAAACAGGTTGCTTCATCCTTTTCAAGCTGTCAACATTGTCGACTGGATGACTTGCCCTTCTCTGCAGTCACAGCAGGTTGATCATTCTAACACTTTGACTTTGAACTTGGGTCTTGCTCAATCTTTTTCCTCATCTCATCAAAGATCTCTTCCTTTGAGTGCAAATATAACTTCTTCTCGATTTTCTAATAATCTTGTCACGACACTTCTGTTGTAAGCGGAAGCTGCACTGCTGGTGGCAGTCCAATGCTTTATTCCAAACCCAAGCAACATATAGTTGAGAAGGAAGAACAGCTGTTAGAAAATTCAAAATTCTAGCAACGTGATTAGCCATTAGGCTTAAAAGTGGGATGCTTTACGAAGGTGGGCATTGAACATGGAACAGTGGGCACTAGTGGTTGTGGTCCACCTGTGTGTAAGGTCATGTGAAGGTTTTAAATTGCAGGTACATCAAAGGAACTGTAATTTGTCAAGCTGAGCAGTCTGAAAAATAATATGTCAGGCATGGGCAAGTTGCACTGTCAGAGAAACAACTTTAGATGACCACTTAATAGGGTACCTGTACCCCACTTTAGTACTGGGGGGTTTGAGTTGAATGTTATTGGAGGTAGCCTGGAACCTGTACATAACCTTACACATAAAGCATAATGGGCAAAGACACCATAAGATATCCTTCCAATTTTTTAATGCTTGTAAAGCAAAGCTAGAAGTGCTTAACACAGTATGTTGAAATATACTTTTAGTATTTCTCTAAAGCAGGGGTCTCCAAACTATGGCCATCCAGTTGTTCAGGAACTACAATTCCCATCATGCCTAGTCATGTCTGTGACTGTCAGAGTTTTACAATGCCTCATGGGACGTGTAGTTCTGCAACAGCTGGAGGGCTGTAGTTTGGAGATCCCTGCTCTAAAGGATCCAAGGAATTACCAATTTGGTTTGCTCTCCTTTGCACCTCTATAATGACCAGTATACAGTATGTGATGGACAACCACTGTCAAACACCAAGCAGCAGAAGATGTGGGAGGACACAGTAGGTTTCATTGCCAAGAGACCGTCTCAGGTAGTGGGGCTGAGCTCCTAGTGCTGAGAGTCCCCTTAAGCTAGTCATCCCTGTAACACAACCCTCATATTATCCCTCCCTAAAGCCACAACACTAAACTTTTCCTAATGGCATCTTAGCCGTTGTTTGCACTGTTTGCTGGGATCCTTTGCAGCACAAAATACCAGGGCAAGGATCCTGCCCCAGGAATCTGCTGTTCTACGTTTAGAATACTACTAAAGGTATGTTTAGGCACTTTTTGGTGCTTGGAGAATATTCAGTTGAAATTTTACTGTGAGGTGTATCAACACCTCTGTACCTCTGAGTCTGAACAAAAACTATATGTTACAAGCTTCAGAGTGGCAGGCCTACTCCTTATTAGGTCTATAATATTATTGTATTGATAGATATTTCATTTTGCCAATCTCCTATTTCCAATGAAATGGAAAATGGGCAGTTAGTAAGTAGTAGTTACGAAAAGCAACAACATTCTTTATAATTTTAGACAGTTCCTGCAAAATACCCCTCCACTAACTGAACTCTAATAAGTGGTGAGTGTTGTGACACTCTTAGCAATGTCATTTGGTAGTTAGCAGTAAACGCTTTGGTGGCTCTAATGCTAATATGTGGAAAATCAGGATCACTACTTTATAACATTGATAATCTTGTCCTTTATTCACATATAGTAACATGCATCACAGGCTGACATTTCGGGACATTGCAGGATCCACGTCACGCTGTCTTGATAAAGGAAATCTGTGAGGTCCAAAAACATCGACCTGTAAAGGCTGTTACTTTATGTAAATAAAGGACAAGATTATCACTTTTCCAAGGTGTGTTGATGAAGATCCTACTTTTCCTATGATTTCATGTTGGTGCCATGCTCCAACTTACTACAACACTCTACACAAACTGTGGGTGAGACTATAAGGGGTATAACTGATACAATACAACTTTTCTAATGCTTATACCTCTCTAAGCACTGATTAGACTTTTTAACATGACGTGGCCTGGCCTCAGAAATCCATTAAAGCATGAATGTGTTTTCATGGTTTTTTTTTTCATGTGGATAGGGCTCTTTTAGTGTAACTGATTTTCAGGCTCAACAGATAATGGCAATGCCAAATTTGATTTTTTTCCCCCACTTTTAGGTTTCCCCAAAATGCATACAACGTTAGTAGGTGTAAAGCAGAAGTAAATGCAAAGAAACTATATATTTTTCTAATAAAATATTTTAAGAAGAAATTTGATGTCCTAGGCCACAACATATGTTGTGTTGCACAAATCTAGAGGTGGCTAAATGCTTAGTCCAAGGCATATGTCCTTTTCAAACCTTCATAGCAATTTCCCTATAAGGCAGTATATATGACTACTCACTATAGTTTTGGGGGGGGAGGGGGCAAGAACACCTCCATATCCTCACAATAAGAAAAACAAATGATGCCAAGAACATAAAACTCCAAACATCAAACCTCATTGGATGGTACCAGATCACAAGAAAGCCCAGTCCAACCATCTATGACTAAGGACCCTGTGTGGTCCAAAACTAGCAGACTGGACCTTCTTGTGATTTAGTACCACCCAATGCTGTCGAGTCTAAGAAAGATTGGACTTTGCACTAGCATGTTGCTGACATTTTTATGCTTATATCACTATGGTTCTAGGCATGGCTTTGTATAATATTTGTAGTGGAAGGGACTTTTTGGTTCCTTTGGGGTCATATCACCATAAGCTGACTAGCTATTTTAGTTCAGTACCCCCACCACAGAGGCCTCCTTCATATAACCATGCTTTGTATACCATGTGCATAGCCCAAAGTGATATACAAGAGGTTATAGCAGCTCAGATGGCCACAGAGGCATTAGGTAATTATATCTAATGCCTCCCGTCACTATCTTTAAAGTGAACATTTGACCAGGCTATAGATAGTTACATAATTACATATTCCTAACAAGCATTAAATGCGCTTTAAAAACAGCAGTGACTAAGCAACCTTCTAATCTTTAATTAAAAAAAGACAGGAAAGGAGCTCTGGGAGGGGGAAGCAGGGTGAGCTAAGCTGCATAAGAGAAAAGAGTGAACAACTTCAATGCTTCTTCTGTGAGAATGAATTGCTCCACTGTGCCTACAACTATAGAGATCAGTGAAGACTTGTCTAAGGCTGAATCCAGACTGTTGGGGTAAATTAACGCATGCTTGATAATGAGTTTTATTCTGCAGGTTAAAGTGCATTGCGTTTCAGCAAGCTCATTCATTTGAATGGTTTGCCTCACCTCAAAATACACCTTAAGGGCTCATGCACACAGGACATTTTTACAGCTGCTGTTAGGGGCGTCTGATGTTTTTTTCTACTGCCTCTAAACACCCCTCCATGTTAGCTTATGTGTTCGTGCACACATAAACTTTCAAAGGCGTTTGGAAGCATAAGCGTTTTGGGGCAGGAGAAAAAAATTACAGCTTGTGCATCCAGGAGTAGAGGCCGCTGAGCTGTAAAAATTAAAAATGCCAAAGCTAAATGCTGCTAAACGCTGTAACAACCTTTTAGCTGTGTTCGCCATTTTTAGGTGTTTTTACATTATAGGAGGTGTTATTACTGTAAGAAATGCTAATGCCAAAAAATGTGGGGAAAAATGTGCATATACGCCAATAAATGCTATTTATAAAAATGGGCCTAAAAGCTCTTTTCTAACCCTGTTTTTTTAGGCAGCAGCTCTGTTGTTTTTTAAATGTCCTGTGTGCATGAGGTCTAAAACGGCGCTGGATAATTTTTTGTAACAGTGCACCGCAATGCATAGTAATGCAGTACCATGGGTTGTGGTGCAGTGCAAGGTGAGCAGGAATGGAGAATAACTGCCACTGTTGAATACCAACATGCATCGTTCACCGCGTATTAACCTCTGCACAGGTTCATTTTAAGAATATTGAGAAATAAATATCTTCTTTTTTTTGGATTTGCAATCACAATGAAATATCTTCTGTTTCAGGACAGTGAAGCAGTGATTCTATACCAAGTCATCATGCCCTGTCTCTCTGGTCTAGAATTAGGTTTATTAGCTTGGCAATAGCAGCCAAGAAAATGTTCAAACCTTCAACAAACAGTGCCAGTTTTCCAGAGAATCACACAGAACGTCCAAGTTTGTCACGTCTTTGTTATCTATCTTCTTTAAAATTTTGAGACAGATTCACACAGGAAGTCAAGAGCAGCAGAAAAATATCCTCTCCATAAACAGCTTGATCAGTCTTCAACTGCTGCTGCCCCATTTCCCTTCCAATCCTAATCTGACATTGTCACAACACACTAATCTTTCACGAAGTCTCAAAGTATGTTTCCTTCCTACCCTAGCCTCCAGCTCGCAGGATGCTCTGTTTTTAGCACACGCTACGTCTGTCCGCAGAACTCTATTAGAATAAGCTGTGCCTGTCTGGATATGTGAAATGCAGCTGACAACATGATAATTGCATTTTAATGAGGCTGAACAAATCTATGTGCAAAATGTACAAAACTGGACCTTCTTCAAAGTAGGGCTTGGACAAAATGTCACAGGATTATGTGTTCAAAGCCTGCCCTTCATGTCTTACTTTCCCTGATTAATAATGTGTTGCTACTGTTACATTTTCTATTCATATTTTTTCTAGACATTTAATGCTACAGTAGGAGCCAAGTAGCATCCAATTGCACCATGCGACAATATTGGTTTTTACTAAATCCCAACTCCAAGGTGGACCTTTCGCCTCACTACTTGTCCCTCTGTCACCAGCACAGGAAGTGAGGGGAAATCTCTCCAATGGAGATGCAAACAGCAATACAAACCACAATTTTAGTGGAATAGACAGGGTTGAGAACCTCTTAGGATTTGTTGCTCTGTTTGACACAAATAGTGAGATAATCCATTAAGTCCTGTGCTGCGGGATGTGACAAACCCTGAACCAGTGTAAAAATAACAGGTTCAGCGCTATAGAGATGCTATCAATCTTGCCAGCCTCAGGTACACTTTGGCACTGGCTTATTGTGATTTCTGATAAAGTCTACGCAGGTTCAAAATCTTGCAATACTTCAGCACGTTGGTCTTCTGGAGATTTTACTTCAGTTCTTTTCACCTATCCCTTTTCTCTTTATTCTTCTATGGGTAAATGGATCCTTCATATTCCCTTTCTTACCTATAGTACTTTCATGTTTCATACATGTGATTGATGTGGATCCCTGTTAGCTCACCCTCTCTTTCTCACACCAGGCAGCCCCAGTGGATGTGCGTGGGCCCCTGGGATGTATCCTCATCTGGGTCCGGGGTGGATGAGCAGTTTGTTGGCATCCCTATTCTTGCAACTATCTATATTTTACCATTTTTTGTTATTGTTCATCTATCATGTAAGTATAGCATGGACTATGAAACATGACAGCGTGTTGATACTATATTGGTACTATCTGGATAATGTGATTGATAGATATACTTAACAATTTGACTGTTTTCTAGACATGGCATACTGCTGCTTTATCCTCTGAAGAAGGAGTTTTTTCTGAAACGCGTTGGGTTTGTCTCAATATCTCCAGAAAAATTCAAGCCACGACAGGAATACTACATAAATATTATTATATATTATGAACATATGGGGGTTTTAAGACTTTTAACCGTGTTTATGTCTTAACATTCATAAAGCGTTTTGTGTATGTATTTGTATATTCTGTGGATTTTTTGCAATACATTTGGCACACTAGCCTTTTATTGAAATGCACTATTGTCATGTTTGTATGTTTGTTTCAGTCTTCTGGGATGTGTGACGTGATATCCCAAGTGACTCTGCGTGGATGAAGGCTATGTCTACCTCACCTAGGTAAGAATTTTGCCTAGCAGCTTTAGGGTCGTCAGTTCAAATCCGAATCACAGCACTACTTGCCTGGAGTTTGCATGTTCTCCCTGGGCCTGCATGGGTGTATTCCGTGTACTCCGGTTTCCTCACATTCTCCAAAGACATGCTGGTAGGTTAATTGGATACTCTCTAAAATTGGCATTAACTAATGTATGAATGTGAGTTAGGGACCTTAGACTGAAAGCTCCTTGAGGGTAGGGACCGATGTAAATGTACAATATATATATATATGTATATATACATATATATGTATATATATATATATATATATTATATATATATATATATATAGTTGTCCTCATAAGTTTACATACCCTGGCAGAATTTATGATTTCTTGGCCATTTTTCAAAGAATATGAATGATAACACAAAAACATTTTTTTCACTCATGGTCAGTGTTTGGCTGAAGCCATTTATTATCAATCAACTGTGTTTACTCTTTAAATCATAATGACAACAGAAACTACCCATATGACACTGATCAAAATTTTACATACCTTGGTGATTTTGGCCTGATAACACAAGTCGACACAAAGGGGTTTGAATGGCTATGAAAGGTAACCATTCTCCCCTGTGATCTGTTTGCTTGTAATTAGTGTGTGTGTATAAAAGGGTCAATGAGTTTCCGGATTTCTGACAGACCCTTGCATCTTTCATCCAGTGCTGCACTGATGTTTCTGAATTCTGAGTCATGGGGAAAGCAAAATAATTGTCAAAGGATCTGTGGGAAAAGGTAGTTGAACTGTATAAAACAGGAAAGGGATATAAAAAGATATCCAAGGAATTGAGAATGCCAATCAGCAGTGTTCATACTCTAATCAAGAAGTGGAAAATGAGGGGTTCTGTTGAAACCAAACCATGGTCAGGTGGATTAACTAAAATTTCAGCCACAACTGCCAGGAAAATAGTTTGGGATGCAAAGAAAAACCCACAAATAACTTCAGGACTCACTGAAAACATGTGGTGTTTCAAGATGCACAATAAGGGGGCACTTGAAGAAAGATGGGCTGCATGGTCGAGTCGCCAGGAGAAAGCCATTACTACACAAATGCCACAAAGTAACCCACTTACAATACGCCAAACAGCACCAAGACAAGCCTCAAACCTTCTGGCACAAAGTCACTTGGAGTGATGAGATCAAAATTTAGCTTGTTGGCCGCAATCATAAACCCTACATTTGGAGTCAACAAGCCCTGTGAAACAGGGAGGTGGATCACTGATGTTTTGGGGATGAGTGAGCTACAAAGGCACAGGAAATTTGGTCAAAATTGATGGCAAGATGAATGCAGTATGTTATGAAAAAATACTGGAGGAACGTTTGCATTCATCAGCCAGGAAGTTGTGCATGGGACGTACTTGGACATTCCAACATGGCAATGGTCCAAAACACAAGGCCAAGGTGACCTGTCATTGGCTACAGCAGAATAAAGTGAAGGTTCTGGAGTGGCCATCTCAGTCTCCTGACCTTAATGTCATTGAGACACTCTGGGGAGATCTCAAACGTGCAGTTCATGCAAGACAGCCCAAGAGATTTTCCAGCAACTGGATGCTTTTTGCCAAGAGGAATGGGCAGCTTTACCATCTGAGATGATAAAGAGTCTCATCCACAAATACCACAAAAGACTTGAAGCTGTCATTAAAGCTAAAGGGGGTAATAGACGGTATTAAGAACTGGGGTATGTAAACTTTTGATCATAGTAATTTGGGTAGTTTCTGTTGTCATTATGATTTAAAATGAGTAAACACAGTTGATTTATAATAAATGGTTTCAGCCAAACTACAGATTAAAACATGTGTGGCCAAGATTTATCATATGACTGGTCGACATAGGGACATTTATCTGGTGGTGAATCAATCACTCTAATTCAAAACACATGCATCATGAAGATTTACCTGCAAAGAATGTTTAATGTGAAATTCATTGCTTTATAAATGTTATCCTATGTCTTTACGAAGTTTAGGTTAGATGATACAAAGAAGAAAATATATTTGGAAAAAGTATGAAAATAAAAAAATTGAAAAATGATAACACGTGGCCAGCTCTACAAACGCCTAAGAGGTAATTAAAGATCCCAGTGTGCGCAATCAGTGTTTGATACAATCTCATCCGTTTTCAATCAATTTATTTGATCCTATGTAAGCCCATAGTCCTGTACAATTCTAATTATATTTTACTTATCTTAGATGGTCTGCAAGTGTGATTGGGTAATTGTTTTATTGTTTATGTCTTTTTTGTCAGAAGATTACATTTTTTTAAAATCAGAATAAAGTTTATTCACAACTTTTTAACAGTACAAAAACAATGCACATTCCGAGTGTTTTGTCATTTAATACTTTCACAGAAATTGAAGTACAACAATGCTCTTTTACGCAACCAAAGCAGGTATATACACCTAATAAAACCTGATATGCCATCAATTGTTATGTTTCCCAGTGTATACATCTGTATATACGGCCAAAGAAGATGCCCCCTACACATCCCTTCCCCAATATACCCAAATGAGCACTTTCCAAAGGTGGGTACATACTGAGCGGTTGTGTCCTTTCTTTAAACCAACTGTCTATACAAGACTAGATCTAATGGAGTTAAGCCTGAGGTAGATAGCCAGCATCCCCAGTTCTTATTAAACGGGTTTGGACTGCCCCTATGCTGATATATCAAGTTCTCATATCGCAATGTTATCCCCATGTTGGCTAGCCACATCTCTAGGGTTGGAGGGGATTGAGAAATCCAATGTTGCAAAAGCAGCTTTTGTGCTTAAAACAGTCTGGATACTGCCTCTCTGACATGGGCATCTGGTATAACCTCATCCAATATGCCCAGTAGGCACAGTTTAGGATAAAGGGGTATGGCTATTTCGAAAGTACTGTCAATGGTGAGTACTATACTGGTCCAGTAGCGGTGCAATTTTGGGCATCACCACAAGAGATGTATGAGATCCCCATTACCTCTATTGGATCTTGCACACAATGGGTCGGGCGGAGCCTGAGAGTAAATCATTTAAGTGGGGTGCGATGAACACGCAGTATAATATATAATTGGGACAGCTTTTGGGTTACATTCAAGGAGCAGCCTCAGACAGACTCCAATGCCTCTGTCCATTGATACCCATATATATCACCTACATCTTTCACTCATTTTTCCATAGCCATGTTGGGAAAATTATCTAGGTATCCCAGCAGCAGCATCGCATAGCATCTGGAAATTAACCCTTTAGTGGAGGTGGCTTGCTGCATCATATTGAAGAGAGGAGTTGGGGATAACACCGACTGTTCCAGGGACACGCGCCTTAATAGCATGCTGCAGTTGAAAATAGGGGAAATGCAGTAGATTACATTAAAAAAAAAAAAAAGACAATAGTACCAAGATAAATTCTTGTTTGCCACTCCCCCACCAAAAAAGAATGAATTACTTTGTTATCTTAAAGTAGAACTATGGCTTCCCATTAAAAATAAAAATACTGCATATGCCATAGCATTTATTATGAATGCATCTTCAATTACTGTTTTCCCTCCTGCATAGTCCTACAAATACTCATTGATCCACCTAATGCAGCTTCCTGTGATGGTGTGGCAACGATACTGCACTGACTCTAAATTAAAGGAAGAGTTCTAAGCTGTGCCTATTTGCACTAGAGTGGGATGGGAAAATGTTGCAGGGGGAGTGACTATCAGCATTGTCACTACTGACTTACAAATCTGTAACTAGTCATTCAGCACCTGGCCACACCTAGTCCCGCCCACTGCTCTTCCGGATTGGAAGCAGAGTCTTATCTGCTGAACCCCTCCTACTGTGAGCTTCAGTGTCTGGGATGGGAAGTATGTGAGACACCACTGAACAAGGATTTGGTTCAGTCAGAGAAGATAAAGGAAGTTTTTGTTAATTTTATGTGACTTGCGCATCACATAGTAAATTCATTGTGTATTTGTTTAGACCAGGGCTGGCACAAGACATTGTGCTGCCTGGGTCCAAGAATGAAATGCTGTTCCTTCACCCCCTCAAAAAATTATCAAGCCCACCAAAAGGCCCCCACATCCATTATTTTATATAATGATAATTAAAACTAAAATCAAACTTATCAGGAAGTCAGATTTATATGCAACAGCACCTTGTCTATATGTAAAATTATATGACATACCATTATGTTCAATTTCAAGGAGCGGGCTAAGGCAGTATAGGGGCAGGGTAGGGCAGTATATAGACAGGCTAGTGTAGTATAGGGATGGGCTAGGGTAGTATAGGGGCAGGCGGAGCAGCCTGGAGGGCGGTTGTCGCCATGACACACAAAACTGCTGGAAAAAAAATCTTGGTCGTCAGTTTGCTGGGTGAATAGAAGAGAAGGAGAGGCGGCCGTGGGTCAATTTGCTGCCCCTCTCAAAGTGCTGCCTGGGTCCAATGGACCCACTGGGACCCATGGTAGGGCCAGCCCTGGTTTACACCATCATATAGGAGCCATTTAGTTGTACTTTAACCCCCCCTGGCAATATTTCCGAGTGTGGCTCGGGGTGCATTTTCGATACCAAGAGCGGTAACCCCAAGCCACGCTCGGAATTGAATCTCTGGATCCAGGCAGCGTTGCTTACCTTGTCCCCAGGATCCAGCGATGTCACCCCGCTGTGTCCACGCGCTGTCTTCCACCTGATGCCTTTGTGATGCCGGGCTCCATTCCCTGCAAGCGTCACGTCGCACGGGGCGGAGCCCAGCGGCAAATTCAAAAAGTGAAACACATGGTAAACATACAATACACTGTAATCTGTAATTAATTATGTAATTATTTAAACATATTAAATGTTTACATTTAATTATGTAAACATACAATACACATTACTGTATGAAATCATTTCACATCCCCTTTGTCCCTAGTGGTTTGCCCAGTGCCCTGCATGCACTTTTATAAATATATGCCATTCTTCCTGCCTGGAAACTTGAGAATGTCCATGGAATCCAAAAAGTGTCCCTTTACGTGAAAAGCCTTTTTGATCAGCTAGAAAACAGCGATAGTAAATAAGAATCATTTATTTGAGTGATACTGATTTTTGGGGAAATTTATCATCAGACACTGAAAGTGACGACAGCGACAATTCTGCAACTGAGCAAATTACAGTGTTTTTGACTAGATTACATTATCGAATAAAATTTATTACTATTATGTTATTATTTTTGATAATTATTTATAGTTATTTATTATATTATAAGTTATGATTTTGTGTTTCAAACGTTATCATACCTACTAGACCTACATGTCTACTAGACTCTTGTTTGGACAGATTTAACTGAGTTATTACTAATAATTACAGGCCTACAATATAAAACGCCAAATTTCTATGCAAAACATTGTACCGCTTTTAGACGCAAAAAACTGACATAATCATAATCATACCGCCAGGGAGGTTAAGTAATAACAAAGGTATCACCGAATAAATAGATCCAGAGTGGAAATGTTAAAATTTTCCTGGTCCATATAAGTGATATGTACAAGAGCTGACTTGGGTGTCCGTTTATGAAACAGAGAAGAGCAGAGATCCTTAGGATCACGGCTGATCTCTCAGCTGCACCAGTTTATGAAGCTGTGATGAGGAGTGGAAAACCTGTTCTTCACTTCTCATCACTTCTCATCACAGGACACACCCTTCTGCCATTCACTTTTACACAGATGGCCAGTTTATGAAGGTGAGATCTGAAGATCTCACTGGCCATCTCTGTAAAATATCTCTGTCCCAGATTCACCAGCTCAGACGTGGAGAATTTGGGTGTGAAGCTGCTGTGATGAGAGGAAAAAGGCCTTTTTCTTCCTAATATCAGCACCAGCGAGGTTAAGGATTGATATCAATAATAACTATATGTGTTTATGTGTATAGTTATGTTATTTATATATATATATTTGTATTGATATGTGTATTTGTGTATAT
>BLSH010241806.1:2235145-2265829 GCA_018402905.1 Glandirana rugosa
TGCTGAGACAAATCGGAGGATCCGAATAGAACCTAATGTTTTATTAATCAGAAATACAACATCTTTAGACTCTCACCTACTCTGGTAATTGCGGAAATCTAGAACAAATTACTTTACTGAACATTATTACGAATTACCTATTCAAGGAACTGACTCATGTTTGGTAGTTAGAAAAAGAAAGTCTTAAAGCATATGGCATGGTAAAATAAAAAATAAAAAAAGCATATGCAGTAACCACGGCAATACCAGGACAAAGAAATAACTGTTGATGTGCCAGAAATGTACTCAGCTTCTAAGTCTTGTAATGGGCTAACAACACACGGCAATTTTGTGAACTAAATGGTGTAAGCCCTGCCCAATGTCTTTTGCGAAACTACTCAACCACTCCCACTCTCAGATTTCTACAACATAAAGACTAATTATTTTGTAATCCAAGATAAGCCTAGGAGGCTAAACAGAGTCGTTGAGGTAATAGAGGAATTGGGCAGAGGACACAAGACAGCTCTGATATTCTGACAAACATTTTTTCTGATAGAACATAATGATACATTTGGCATATAAAATTCATTGTTAAGGGTTACATACACTTTAAGAAGTAAACCAGTGTCATTTAGGAGCCTGGCAGCCCCTTTAAAGCACAGACACAGGCCAAAACGTATGTTCCAATGTGACTTCTATGGCTGTTATCCTGTTCATGTGGCAGAGTGCTAGGGAACAAAAAGTCCATTTATCATGCATGGCACACAGATGGTCAAGCCAAACTCCAAAATAAGATCATTTTCTGAAATGCATCACAGTATTAATGGATTCTATTTATAAAATAACTAAATCAAGTATTTAGTGTTTGTTGCGTAGAAGATTTTACGTTTTGGCTGTTTATTAAGGTTTTGCCATTGTTTTCACTATATTTTGAGAAAGGTGAAAATACCCCAGCAAATGCAATTTGGAATGTGGATCTCAGTGGCGGATGGTGTTTTTTTTGGGGGGGGGGGGGCGGCAAACAATACCCCCCCACACTGTCTGTTGGTCGGGTCACCCACAACACCACTACCCCCCTCCCCCCTCTGGCGGTTGATCAGTCAGTCATCCAGCCCAGCACTTACCCCATCTAGGTCGCGGACGGGCTGCGCTCCTACAGGCCGTGGGTGACAGCTTCCATCGCGTCTCCTCCTCTGCATTATAGCGGCTTCCGCCGTGCGTCTCCTCCCTTCTCCTCCCAGGCGTCCAATAGGATTGCCTGTTCTTTCAGCAAATTGGGTGATGGGTCTCGCTTCCTGATTGGCTGGGAGGAGGATCAGTGTGACAATAGCGAATATTCATTCGCTATTGTTACACAACTGGGTGGGCTTAGGGCGCAGTGCTCTGCATCCTGAGCCAACCCTTTTTTAAAGCCTATTAGAGCCTCTGGCTCAAAAAAAAAAAACCCACTGGTATCCATGCGTCCAGCATCCTGCATGTAGATTAGGGGGCTGGATGCATAGATCGAGGGGGGGTGTCCATGCGCCCCTAATGGCGGATCTCTTTCATCAGATGGAATTAAAGCTCAACTGTTGTCTCCTCCAAGCCTACACGGACAGTTGTGCTCTGCTCATTTCTCACAATTACAGCAGTACAATTGGCAAAACTCAGAACCCATTCACACTTTGTGCGGTAACTGTCATTTTCCTGCACTGGATAAATGCTAGTCACTACAAGGGCACATAGAAAACAGTTGCATTTTTCTGCAGCGCACTGGTTGGCACTGGAGGTCACTGCTGCCCAGCCCACCATGCTGCTGTTTGAAGACTTGAATGGAACTTACACTTTGTAAACTTCCAATAAAATAAAAAAAAACACCCCCCAAAAAATGTAAGCTGTGTAATGTGGTGGAACAAGGCATCACACTGTCCTCTCATTTCCCAGCAAAACCGACAGCAGTCCACAAGAAATTTTAGTGTACAGCAGTGTTGTAGCGGTAAAAAAACAGGCGGTGTCTCAAACTGCTGTAGAGAGACCACTGCTCTCACACAGGGTGCAACAGTCTTAAAGTGGAACTTCACTCTCCCAGTTAACATTGATTATTTTTAATCCTCATGGTGCTAGCATTAGTAAATAGATAGGAAAATAGATCAGATATACTTGTTTTACACGTTTTCTTTTACATTTCTTCAGTGACTTCCTGGTTTCTTGCCTAGGAAAATGATGTCATATATCCCAGGAGTCTTCAGGAGTTGAGGAGAGGAGGAGGTGTTTTCTAAGCTAAGCATTCCCTGCTGCCTGCATGCCTGAGCTAAAGGTAGATGGATTCCAGAAAGTAAATTCTACATTAATAATTTGCCCTTATTCAAGATGGCCAGGGCCAGAAATAAGGGGGTTGTGTTTCAAAGTGATGTCTAAGGGAACAATAAAAGAAAATGTACTTACCTAATCCTCCTCCCAGGAGCTAAACCGGTCCCCACAGCACTCTAGAGGTCCAGGGTACTGACTTGCTTTGAATATTAACAATGAATTAAATAGTGTTTTTGGTTTGTTGAGTTTAGGTACAGTAAAGATCCAGCTCCAGTAAAGCTGTAGCCTCCTACCTGCGAATATGAGTATTCGGGTGAGGCTGGGGGAGCCCTGGAAGAATAAACTGACCAGACACTGGCTGAACATTGACTGGTTCAGCAGTTGGACCTGAAGCCCAAGTCCAGCCAAAAAAAAAAATGATTCCTGCAGTGTGGCTTTGCCTGCCCTGCAACAAGTAATAGCTAGCTTGTTGTGTCCAAGGGAGGGAAGAAACAGTATTACTTACCTTATCCTCCACTCCCTCTGCAGGCAGTGCTCCCTCGCGGTCCAGCTGTGGACTGTCCCTCGGCATCCTCACACACAAAGCAGGGGTATGGGCCTATGGCCTTGATGAGGTCCCACTAATAACAATGATGAGGACACTATCCCTCCCACTAATACCAATGATGGAGACACTATTCCTCCCACTGATACCAATGATGGGACACTATTCCTCCCACTAATACCAATGATGAGGACACTATTCCTCCCACTAATACCAATGATGAGAACACTATTCCTCCCACTAATAACAATGATGAGGACACTATCCCTCCCACTAATACCAATGACGGAGACACTATTCCTCCCACTGATACCAATGATGGGACACTATTCCTCCCACTAATACCAATGATGAGGACACTGTTCCTCCCACTAATAACAATGATGAGGACACTATCCCTCCCACTAACACCAATGATGGAGACACTATTCCTCCCACTGATACCAATGATGGGACACTATTCCTCCCACTAATACCAATGATGGAGACACTATTCCTCCCACTGATACCAATGATGGGACACTATTCCTCCCACTAATACCAATGATGAGGACACTATGCCTCCCAATGACACCAATGATGGAACACTATTACTCCCACTAATACCAATGATGAGGACACTATTCCTCCCAGTAATACCAATGATGAGGACACTATTCCTCCCACTAATACCAATGAAGAGGACACTATTTTTTCCACTAATACCAATGACTGGGACACTATTTCTGCCACTAATACCAATGATGGGGACATTAATCTTTCTACTGACACCAGAGATGGGGAACTAATTCTCCCACTGACACCAATTATGAGGCTCTATTCCTCCCACTGATACCAATGATGAGGACACTATTCCTCCCACTAATACCAATGATGGAGACACTATTACCGACACCAGTGATGAGTCACTATTCCTTTCACTGAAACCAGAGATGGTGATCTAATTTTCGCAGTGACACCAATGATGGGACACTATTCCTCCCACTAATTCCAATGATGGGACACTATTCCATTCACTGACACCAGAGATGGGGCACTATTCCTCCAACTGACACCAATGATGTCATTTTTTTTTATTCCCCCTGACCATCAAGCCTATGGCATTGTTTACTCCAAACAATACCAGGACATTTTCTACTCCCACTGGCCACAGTCCAGCCTTCTTAAACTTTGAAGGGCAGTAAACTGGCTCATTGTTTTGAAAAATTTGAGACCCCTGCCCTAGATATAAATGAGAAATTGGCCCTTGTGGTGTGGGATGACTTTTATTTGCCTGAAGTTAGGCTTTAAGACAAACACTCACGTTTTTAACCAACCAGACTTGATTTCTATAGGTTTTGAGGAGACTGCAATAGTTTTAGGTTCACGCTGTTATAATTATAAAATTAGATGCTAGCCTTTTTACATTTTTTTTATACATTGCCCCTCACTACTTTATTTCTCTAGCTTTTCTATGGCAAAGAAAAAACAGTGAAAATGTAGCCAAGAAAATAATTGCTGATTTTTATGTCAGGTATAATATTTGCCTTTATTCCTTAAAAATGCCAGAGAAATATTGCAGACTCAGTCCTTAAAACCTCACAAAATAGTTACCAAATGTGGCCATTCAAGTCCATTCTTTAATAAACAGACATATCTGCACATAAAGCATTAACTTTATTGTTCCTATTAACAAATATTGTTATGTTTTGGACGACCTGAAGTTGAGCTGTGGCAAAGTTTACATTAAACATTCTTGGCACGGTTGTTTTTTTCATCACCAACAGCACTAAATTCGCACTGCAATAAATACAAAGTTCTCTGCCCTAATATGTACTGAATCTGCTGACACTGACCAAAATGCAAGCAGATGAACATAAGGAGAACAGATGCGGTCTAACTTTGTTCTGTTTAATTGTGTGGGCAGTACTTTATTGCCCGAACTGTCGCCAAGCATGGCATTACCAGCTTGTAAAAAGAAAAAAAAAACTCTCACTTTCTGTCATACCACTAAAGCTAAATTCCAGGCAGATATAGATGGCATTCATTAATGCTGCTCTGTATTCATCATTTCCTTAAATGTCTATTTTTTAATGCAACAAGTTAAAGTACCTGAATTTGATATCACCGTGTACAGCAGAGACCAGACTGGGTGGGGAGAGAGCAGCACAAGGAGCAAAGAAGCGTGCTAATAGAAGAAGAGAGCAGAGTGACAAGAAAATTAGCTTTTTAGCTTGCTGCATCTCTTTTCACTTTCCAACTACAGAATGGGTATAGGCAGGATGCCTCTAAGGCAGGGGTAGGGAACCTGCAGCTCTCCAGCTGTTGTAGAACTACATTTCCCATGAGGCATTGCAAGGCTGATGGATACAATTACTCCCAGAAGCATGATGGGAAATGTAGTTCTACGACAGCTGGAGAGCCGCAGGTTCCCTACCCCTGCACTAAGGGCTGTATTTAGGAAAAATCTGCATAGCTGTTCATCCATCAAAACTGCAGGCAAGTTCTTTCAGTATGAATGGGGGGGATTGTATATTCTCAGACTGTATTCTCTGCAGATCGAATGTTATTCATAAAAAAAATATAGTGTGAATATGGCCACTAGATAGTGCTAAGCATTATAGAAAATATGTATATCTACTTTAGCACCATCTAGTGGATATATTGTGATATTTTCTCTATTCCCACAGATTTTTTTTTTTTAAGTATAACATTTAATCTGTAGAAGATATAACTTAAGAACATAGGTGTGCACAGCCTATTGCATTAGGATGTGCACCCTAAAGCTCAAACACATATGCCTTTCTCTGCAGCCTCAGCTGCACGGGACAGTGAATGAATGGGAAGTGCTCTGTGCTGAGCGGCTTCCTGTTAATTCACAAACGGAATCATAGTAAACTCAATTTGCTATGCTTCAGTTATGAATGGACACAGTGAGCAAGTGTGTTCACTGTGTTCATTTAGAAAAGAAAGGGGCTTGTAAAGTACATATTTACTACTCCCTTTCCCCCTCTCCTTCCTGAAAGCAGCAGCGGGGGAGAGGAGAGGAGGGAAGCCAGCAACGCTACAGGGCAGGAGGGCCAACAAGGGGGGAATCGGCATTGCACATAGTAATTAGGGTGTGCCCAGGCACACCTAGCACACCCCCCTGCACACACCTATGATTGAGAACATTCGATTCTGCCTCATTTGCACAGAATGAATGTACATGCAGTTTCGGTGGACAATATGCTGTGCTAATTCTTTATAATTACTCAGAGCTACTGAACTGCATAGCTCTTCATGCATTGAAACTGCAGGTAAGTTCTTTCTCAGGCTATATTCTCTGCAGACCGAATGTTATTCATAAAAAAACAACAGCGTGAATGGGGAAAATACCGTATTATGGCCACTAGATAGTGCTGAGCATCATAGAAAATATGTATGTATCTCAGCGCCATCTAGTGGATATATTGTGGTATTTTCTCTATTCACACTTTTTTTTTTTAAAGAATAACATTCAATCTGTAGAAAATATAGCTTGAGAACATTTGATTCTGCCTAATTTGCGCAGAATGAATGTAAATACAGTTTCAATAGACAATCTGCTATGCTAATTTTTTATTACATCCCTTACTAAAATGCAGCAAAGAAAAATAAGGTCGTCTCCCTTGCCAGTGAGGGCTGTGATATATAGCAGAGCTGTGTACATCTCAGAACAGGATGGAAAAAAAAATCCATTGACACATAAAATAGCTGTGTATTTAGCTCTGTGTCCGGAGTTCTGCTTTAAATACAAAGCTCATCGTAGGTATTGATATTTTTATGTCTGGATTGTCAGCAAACAAAATGTGAAAAATAGCGCTCCTGGAGAAAAAATGTCACACGGTATTATAGAAATTTTGGCACCTTGCTATGTCTGTTACTGTATATGCAATGTTGCTCCCAATGCCTTTCCAGCTACCAAAAAAAAGTACTTTCTATTGACACGCTGGTAATAATAAATATTTTTTTTCCCGCTTGCCTTTAGTTCTTGCTATCAGGGTGCACAGAATTTGAGCTCATTCAGTTTTGCACAATATCAAATAGAAGCCTTTTTTGTACAAACTACCCGCGTGCTATTAGAAAAATTGCCCTGTTTAAAGTAAGAGCACTTTGGCATCCAGCTACTTTGAGAAAATGCATTTCTGGGCTATTTGCCCCAGAGCCAGAATAATATGTCTTCGCCAGATTACACATAATTTTGACATCGTAAATGGGGGAAATGTTATTCTTGTGCGATTGTAGAAAGAAAATCTATGATCTATGTCACATTGCTTTCAATGCAGTATTTTGGACCACTAGACATTCACATAAGGAAACCTTTTTCCATCACATCTTCACATACATTTGCAAATAAAGGGGATTTCCATCTTTGGCCAACCAGGTCACAGGCACAACGTGGCAACTGGTACTTTGTGTGCCTCCTTCAAAGTCCCAAATTACTTTTTTGTAACGCAATACAGGGATGGGGGCACCCACCCTTTCCCCCTACCCCGGGTGTTTCATTTAACCACTTCCTTACTGGCAATGTTGCCAACCTCCCGCAGTGTTTTTTACTGGCAAAACATGGGAAATTTACTGGCGGAGCACATTTTTTACTGGCACCTTGAAAAATAATAGAACTCCTATTAAAAACGAAGACAATTGATATTTAAACACAACATGGAAACACCGACAATACCCATATCAAGTAATTTGCCTGATTTACACATAAAAAGTCAGCACAGGATGACAAATTATCAGACCCTGATATTTATAGACAGTTGTAAAAATCACTGATTTTTACAAACTGTCAGTAAATTTATTGGCGGTTGGCAACCCTGCTTACTGGGCACTTAAACCCCCCTCCTGCCCAGACCAATTTTAGGCTTTCAGCGCTGTCACATTTTGAATGACAATTGGGCGGTCGTGCGACGTTGTACCCAAACAAAATTTTTATCATTTTTTTTCCCACAAATAGAGCTTTCTTTTGGTGGTATTGTATCACCTCTGCGGTTTTTATTTTTTGCGCTATAAACAAACAAAGAGCGATGATTTTGAAAAAAGAACAATGTTTTTTACTTTTTTGCTATAATAAATATCCAAAAAAATATATAAAAAAGAAAATTATTCATCAGTTTTGGCCAATATATATTCTTCTACATATTTTTGGTAAAAAAAAATCGCAATCGGCGTATTTTGATTGGTTTGCACAAAAGCAATTGCGTCTACAAACTATGGGAATAGATTTATGGGGTTTTTACAATTTTTTTTTTTTACTAGTAATGGCGGCGATCTGCGATTTTTATCGGGACTGCGATATTGCAGTGGACATGTCGGACGTTTTTGACACATTTTTGGGACCAATGACATTTATTCAGCGATCAGAAATTTAAATGTCCACTGATTACTGTATAAATGTCATTGGCAGTGAAGGGGTTAACCTGCAGGGGGCAGTGAAGGGGTTAACAGTGTTCCCTGGGTGTGTTCTAACTGTGGGGGGGTGGTGCTGGTCGGGACATAACAGATCTAACTGATCCCAGTGGCAGGGATCAGTAGATCTGTTATGTCCCATTCACAGAACGGAGAACCGCCGTGTTTACATCAGCGGTTCCCCGTTCTGAGGCTGCTACAAGTGATCGGCCAGGTCTCCGCCCGACCCGCGGGCACGCCCACGCAGCGTGCGGCGGCCGCGAGAGTGCGCCACCGCAGGTTGCGAGTGCGCGCGGGGAGAGTGCACGAGGCAGGACGTCCATGGACGTCCGTCCGGAATTTCAGAGAATTTATAGCGCGGTTCTGTACTGGTTAAAGTCCCATTTTTGTCCCCTCTTTTTGGGTACTCTTTTTTTAGGTACACTGCAATTAGGGAATGTAACCCAACAACGTTAGGATCATTCAACCTCTGCATTGGAATTTTTAGCCCCCTTTCACACAATCGCTGTTTCCTATGGGAAGAAACGCCTGCCTGTTTTCATCCAATCCCATCCGATGCGCTGGACGGATGGTGAACGTATCACCCATACATCTATTTTAGTGGATCTTGACGGAACGGATGGCAGACACTTGGATCCGCCTGAAAAATGGACAGGCGGAACCGAGCGGGCCACCCATAGACCTTTATGGGCAGGTGGATGTCTGCAGAGATGTGTCCGCTGACATCCGTCCGTCATCCGATCCGTCAAGATCCACTAAAATAGATGCATGGGTGATACGTTCACCATCCATCCAGCGGATGGGATGGGATCGGATGAAAACGGACAGACGGTTCTTCCCATAGGAAACAGCGGGGCTCTGACAGATCTGTCCTTGCACAGAGAGCAGAGACAGAGCTGTCATCCGCCGGCTCAGCGGAGATCAACGGAGCAATCTCCCACTGAGCTGGCGTACCCCGCTAAGCGGATCCGCCCCGAGTGAAGGAACCTTATTTAGAGTTAAAATGGATGCAACAGACTTTTATTGAGTTATTAATAAGGTTTTAATAACCTCTGCACTGTTTTTTTTAATGCTTTCTATGATTATACTTTGATTACTAACAGCTTTATATGTTACGTGTGTTGGCACACACAGATTTATGGTTTTGTTATTAGTGAAATAAAGTCTTATGTTCTGAACAAATGGGTGCCAAGTTTGCTTTTCTGTTACTTCTACTTTTGCTTCTTGGAAAGAGTAATTGAATTTCTTTCAGCAGATACATTAGGGGGAATCAATAAAAAAAGCATAAAACTTGCACCACTCCCATCCATCAGGGACTGGTTACATAAGATCACAGACATATGTGATATGGAGGCGACTATTGCCCAATCAAATGATGAAATTGAACGCTTCCATAAAACATGGTCTCCCTGGTTCGCCTTTAAATACTCACAGGGGTTTGAGAGGTTGAACTCAGTTCAGTTGGACTGACTGAAGAGTTTCCTTCCAATGAGTCTTGGCCTGGACCCTGCTCTGGACTCAGGGCCGTCTTTAACACAGGTCAAAAGGGGCAGCTGCCCTGGGCTCTGTCATTGTTGTGGGGCCCAAAGCAGCTACGCCTTGGGCCTGCGTTGCCCGCAAATAGTTAAGTGGATTTGGGAGGGCCCAAGAAAATGTTTGCCCAGGGTCCAATCAATATTAAAGACGGCCCTGTCTGGACTTGATTTAATGTGCAAGCTTTGGTGAACTGTTGTCTCAGAGCTCACTTCACAACACACATTCAGGTTAAACCATAAACACCCATCAAACCTGTTGGACACCCCATCACAGGGTGAACAATGCATGAGGTGGCACATGCCATGATTACTCTTCTTTCTACATCTACTCTTCATTCCATTCTTTTTCTTTTTTTTCTCTTTCCTTGCTTTCCAAGTACCCTATAAATCCCTAAAATTGGCAGTAGCAATATAAAATACCTTCCTAGAAGGTACCAGTTGATAGACTGAGTTGACCCTTTATGGTCTTTTGTATTAATAATGTTTTCATGCGATTTTCAATCTATTCTGTTTCAAGTTATGTACTTATGATGTGAATACTGAACTGACAGTAAAGGTGTATTCATTTCTTCAATACAATCTTTCATGGAAAAAAACCTGCACCACTCTTCTAAATGGAGACACTGGAGCAAATCCTGTTCCATTGTCAACTAGGGGTGATCTGCTCTGTATTCAATGCTGTGTCCAAGCCAGACACAGCATATGGTGCAGGAGCTTCTTGCTCTGGCTCCCTCTGCCTGCCAAACCACTCAGCTAACAGCAAGAGGGAAGAGGAAGGCTCTCTCTGGCTATATGCAGGCTCTGCCTATGTAATGTCCAGTGTTAATTTTGTTGACTAAAATATTTTCGTCTACTAAATGAATACTATTTTAGTCGACAAAACTACGACTAACATTAAAGTAATTGAGATGACTAAAATATGACTGAGGCTGGGTTCACACCTATGCGAACTGGATGCGGACATTGGACACTGCACATAACAATATGTAGGGGGCATCTATTAAGCCGCTAAAAGAAAGAAAAAAAAATAAGAAAAAGGTTTTTCTTTTTTTTTTTTCTTGATATTTAATGTTGGTAATATATTCAGGTAATATGTGCAATGGCATTACAGTCAATAGAGTTTACAGTCTTTTGGGCTTTTTATAAGTTGTACTTCTGCTTGTCAAAAAGCAATATTTTTGTTTGTTTATGAAACTTGGTTTTATTTATAAAGACGTTATATATCACAACGGCTATATCTGTGTCAGTAGTGCGTGTTCAAACTTTAATACCATAAATAATAACATGTTATTCGATTTTTACTCCAGGAGTATATAATGAGTTTGGAAATTCTAAAGAAATGCTTAAATAATGCATTAAAATATAACTAAACCCATTTGATTTTATTTGACTAAAATGTACTGGAGATTTTAGTCGACTAAAATATGACTAAAACTAAAACAATTCAGATTACTAAAATACGACTAAAACTAAGGCCTCATACAGATGGGCGTATTAACAAAACATCGGGACCGAAGTCAGGGAAAATTTGGCGTCAAAAATGCAATTTCATCTGCGTTTTGCATTGGTGTTAATGCACATTATTGAGCGTCAGCGTTACGTCATGTTTTGTTTGAAAAGACACCCCACTGCTATTTTTGAACCTGAAAACGCCGGTTAACGTCACTACGGCTCAACGTCAAGAACGCTTTAACACTGCAGCTTCAGAATGCGCTGGCTGTGGGTTCTGCTTTCAGCTGACAAACACTGACGCTATCTGCAGCTCAAAAACGGCAGCACTTGTATGGGGCCATTGAATAACACGGAGAGCTGCAAAAAACGCTCAAAAACGAGGCTGTAAAAAACGTCCGTGTGTATGGGGCCTTAAACTGCATTTTAGTCAAAAGACTAGAACTAAAACTAAATCTAAATTTGATGCCAAAATTAACTATGGTAGTGTGTTCGCTTCTCGGGCAGAGAGAGGAATATGAGTTGTCCGCCAGGGTGTCAGCAGACAGTTTACATCCTATATACCAGGTCCAATCTGACAGGAGTATAGGAAACTCTTATATATTGAAAACTGCCCTATCCCTTTGTTAAAAGTCAAAGCCGCTTTACTAGTTTTGTACTCCTGTGACCCAGATTCAGCTAACAACGTGCTGTCAGCTGACATCACAGAGCCAGTCCAGGCCCTGCAGGTATCTCAACAGTAATGTCTGGATCCACCCAGATGCCTGGCCAACAACTGGCTCAGGCTCTCAGCACTTTGCTGAGAGACTGAGCCAGCCACTCCATGACCCCTCCACAGCCTGGCGCTCCACTGAGTGCTGGAGGAGCAGAGCAGAGAGCCAGAGACTGACAGTCACTGCCAGCAGTCATGTGATTGCACATTTCTTGGTCTTAGAGCTGACGGGGGACAGCTACAACATTGGACAGATGCTGCAGCCATATACACTCTATTGTCAAAAGTATTGGGATGTCGGCCTTTACACACACATGAACTTTAATGGCATCCCAATCTTAGTCCATAGAGTTCAATATCGAGTTGGCCCACCCTTTGCAGCTGTAACAGCTTCAATTCCTATGTGAAGGCTGTCCACAAGGTTTAGGTGTGTGTCTATGGGAATGTTTGATCATTCTTCCAGAAGTGCATTTGTGAGGTCAGGCACTGATGTTGGAAGAGAAGACCTGGTTCTCAGTCTCTTCTCTAGTTCATTGCAAAGGTGTTCTATCGGGTTGAGATCAGGACTCAGTGCAGGCCAGGCCCAGTTCCTCCACCCCAAACTCGCTCATCCACATCTTTATGGACCTTGTTTTGTGCACTGGTCCAAATCATTTGGTGGAGGGGGGATTATGGTGTGGGGTTATTTTTCAGGGGTTGAGCTTGGCCCCTTAGATATAGTGAAGGGAGCTCCTAAGGAGTCAGCATACCAAGACATTTTGGACAATTTCATGCTCCCAACTTTGTGGGAACAGTTTAGGGATGGCCCCTTCCTATTCCAACATGACAGTGCACAAAGCAAGGTCAATGAAGACATGGATGAGCGAGTTTGGGGTGGAGGAACTTGACTGGCCTGCAGAGTCCTGACCTCAACCCGAACACCTTTGGGATGAATTAGAGCAGAGATTGCGAGCCCGGCCTTCTCATCCAACATCAGTGCCTGACCTCACAAATCTGCTTCTGGAAAAATGGTCAAACTTTCCCATAGACACACTCCTAAACCTTGTGGACGGCCTTCCCAGAAGAGTTGAAGCTGTTATAGCTGCAAAGGGTGGGCCAACTCAATATTGAACCCTATGGACTAGGATGTCATTAAAGTTTATGTGCGTGTAAAGGCAGGTGCCCCAATACTTTTGAAAATATAGTGTAGATGAGTATGTATGCTTATTTTTTTGCCATCTCACACTTCTTCTTTAATTAGGAGTGAAACCTGTGCCAGTTTCTATTTCACTCTTAACCACTTCAGCCCCAGCTGCCGTCATTTTACGTCGGTACTTTGACGTGCAATACCATTATTATGGCAGCAGATAGCTACCATAACCCCGGTATCCTGTGAAACGGCAAGGGGCTGGCTTTCTGATAAAAGAGGTCTCTGTGGCGGACTCGCCATGAGATCACTTTTATGGGGGCGGGAGGGTTGCCGCTTTCCGGTTGTCTCCGCCACTTACTGTTAGAAGTTCCGTCCAATGCTCTTAAAGGATAATTTTTTTTTTCAAATGACATTAATTTATTTTTTTAATTGCATTTTAGTGTAAATATGAGATCCTGTCATGCTTTTTTTTCTATTAAAAGGAACGTTTACATTCCCTGTAATAGGAATAAAGTGACCCAATTTTTTTTTAAAGGACAGTGTAAAAATAAGAAGTAAAATAAATAAGAAAAAAAAATAAAATAAATTTAAAGCACCCTGTTCCGCCGAGTTTGCGCACAGAAGCAAACGCATCCGAAAGTCCTGCCCGCATATGAAAACTGTGTTCAAACCACACATGTGAGGTATCATTGCAATCATTAGAACCAAAGCAATAATTCCAGCACTAGAACTCCTCTGTAACTCAAAACTGGTGACCTGTAGAAATTTTTAAATGTGGCTGATGGAGATTTTTTAAGTGCCAAAGTTTGTCGCCATTTCACGAGTGGGCGCAATTTTGAAGCATGACATATTGGGTATCAATTTACTCTGAGTTACATTATCTTTCACAATATAGAAAAAATTGGGCTAACTTTACTGTTGTCTTATTCTTTAATTTAAAAAAGTGAATTTTTTCAAAAAAATTGCGCTTGTAAGACCGCTGGACAAATACGGTGTGACATAAAGTATTGCAACGACTGTCGTTAACTTCTCTAGGATGTTAGAAAAAAATATATATAATGTTTGAGGGTTCTAAGTAATTTTCTAGCAAAAAAACTATTTTAAACAACGAATCTCAAAAAGAAGCTCGGTCCTTAAGTGGTTAAATGGAAGCTGGCATGGCTCTATCTGCTTTGTTAATGTGGCACACACCACTTGTGCCAGTTTCCTGCACCATAATAATGGTGCAGGAAGCTTTGTTGATTCCCCAGATTGTATGCAATTTAAAGAAGAATTGAACTCTGGAAGCTGTACCCAAAAAGTAGTTGAACCCCAAGCCATCTCCTGCAAAAGAAACACATAACTGTAGCCTGTTGAAGTGACTGAACAGGACACATAGGTTCTACTAACCACCAAGTGCAACTTAAGGCTTTCATATGACAGTTTAAACAAGCCCTAGTTAATATGCACAAGACTCATAGCGCAAAGAGAAAACTTCCTTTACCTTAAAGTAGTATTAAACTCAAAAGCAAACATTTATTATATTTAAGCTTACCAGCACTTTTTTTTATTTCTAATCAAAGACCATAGTTCTAGTTTAATGAGAGTGTGCACATAAGCAGTCACACCCCAAAATCAAGGCATCCTGGAAAAATACCAACACTCTGAAAGACACAAAGCACACACAGTAAAAATGCCTAGACTTTTCAGATGTCACCAGGCTCAGCATGTCTAATAAAGGAATGCATGAATGATGAAACGCAAGAAATATTAATGCTGGAGGCCATTGCTAACTTCGGACATGCAAACAAGGCAATAAGGACAATGGATAATGCAAGTGATTCCTCTTTGACTACGATTACCTAAAAAAGATTTCAAAAGCAATTTTCTCCATGGCTAGACTTGATTAAAAATAATAATGTAGACCGTATTGAGGATCCATGCATAATACAATGTGTAACTGGATAAATACAGATATATGTGCGTATAAACTGGCACACAGTAAAAGAATACTCAGTAAGTAACTGGCTGCCAAGGGTTGTTACAGGCTAATGTGGAAGTTATGCAATCAACTTGAGGCTATGGACATCAAAAGCAAAAATAAGTAAATGTGTGTGTCAATAAATGTCTCTGTTTTAGCGTTGCTTTGTATCTTTGTCAGTAAATATTTTTGCAAAGACTTTTAGTTCAGATTTCCTAATGCTATAAGACAGGGGTGCCAAACCAGTAGCCCGGGGTAATGCTGTATACTCCTCTGGTCATGCTGTATACTCATCTGGTCATGCTGTATACCCCTCTGGTCATGCTGTATACTCCTCTGGTCATGCTGTATACTGCTCTGGTCATGCTGTATACCCCTCTGGTCATGCTGTATACCCCTCTGGTCATGTGTATACCCCTCTGGTATGCACGGCCAAAGCTAAGCCGCTCCCCGCTTGCCGGACACTGCTCGCTGCCTGCCCGCCCGCTCCTAGATGGGGTAAGTGTGGGACTTTGATATCCAGACTGCCCTGGGGGGGGGCACTGGATGCTGTATACCCCTTTGGTCATGTTTTATACCCCTCTGGTCATGCTGTATACTCCTCTGGTCATGCTGTATACCCCTCTGGTCATGTGTATACTCCTCTGGTATGCACAGCCAAAGCTAAGTCATTCCCCGCTCGCCGGACAATGCTTGCTGCCTGCCTGCCCGCTCCTAGATGGGGTAAGTGTGGGACTTTGATATCCCGACTGCCCTGGGGGGGATGCTGGATGCTGTATACCCCTTTGGTCATGCTGTATAACCCTCTGGTCATGCTGTATACTCCTCTGGTCATGCTGCATACTGCTCTGGTCATGCTGTATACCCTTCTGGTCATGCTGTATACCCCTCTGGTCATGTGTATACCCCTCTAGTATGCACAGCCAAAGCTAAGCCGCTCCCCGCTCCCCAGACACTGCTCGCTGCCTGCCCGCCCGCTCCTAGATGGGGTAAGTGTGGGACTTTGATATCCAGACTGCCCTGGGGGGGGGGGGGCGCTGGATGCTGTATACCCCTTTGGTCATGTTGTATACCCCTCTGGTCATGCTGTATACTCCTCTGGTCATGCTGTATACTCTGCTGGTCATGTGTATACCCCTCTGGTCATGCTGTATACTCCTCTGGTCATGCTGTATTCCCCTCTGGTCATGCAGTATACTCCTCTGGTCATGTGTATACCCCCCTGGTCATGCTGCATACTCCTCTGGTCATGCTGTATACCCCTGTAGTCAAGTGTATACCCCTCTGGTCATGCTGTATACTCCTCTGGTAATGCTGTATACTCCTCTGGTCATGCTGTATACTCCTCTGGTCATGTGTATATCCCTCTGGTCATGCTGTATACTCCTCTGGTCATGTGCATACCCCTCTGGTCATACTGTATACCCCTTTGGTCATGCTGTATACTCCTCTGGTCATGCTGTATACTCCTCTGGTCATGCTGTACACTTCTCTGGTTGTGTTTTATACCCCTCTGGTCATGCTGTATAATCCTCTATCCATGCTGTATACCCCTCTGGTCATGCTGTATACCCCTATCTGGCTATGCTGTATACCCTATCTGGTGATGATGGACTGTATACTCCTGACACAATGGGTGGAATTTATAAGGGGTGGGGCTTATCAAAAGTGGGAGGGGTCAAAAAGGAAGGGCAGGGTCTGGCGACCTCATCCTAAAATTTCACCAACTGCCACTGTATCTGGTGAGTGGCCCCCCATATAATTGGTGATGGAGCATTATTGAGTTTGAAGAGCATGTTTCGCTAGATTTGCACGTGGTGAAGGAAAGATTGGTGAAATAGAAGATTTTTTCCAGAAACACAGTATAAGTGGAATTTATTTTTCATAAGTTTAGTTAATCAATCTTCATGTTGCACAAACTTGTTTTGAGGTTTTTATGATTGCATTGTTAATTGTACTAGTACATATACTAGCTATCACAGGTCTAAGCTAGCACCTCAACACAGAGTCTGTGTTATGCTGAAATCAAGATATGTAACTTTCAGCCTTCTATCACAAGCTAGTGACAGCTGCCTGTAATGAACAGTGATGCTAAGACAGTCATACAAAATTAGATGACTACTCCAGTGCTGACATTTAAAGAGGAAGTAAACCCAGATAGGGAGCGCGGGAGCCACCAGTCATGGCACGGTTGTAGTAGGAGGCCGTTTCTCCACTGCGCATGTGCCGATGTGCCACATTCACTACCCTGCATATCTCCTGAACCGTGCAGGTTTAGGAGATATGCAGTGCACCTACAGGTAAGCCCAGGGGCGTAACGATAGGGGTTGCAGGGGTTGCGATTGCAACCGGGCCCCTTGCTCCAGGGGGCCCGTGTGCCTCCCTTGTACACCTGGAAAAGAGGGATGGCGGGGACGGCATTTAGAGGAACCAATCTCCTCCCTTTTCCTCCTAATGGAGGGGATTGGTTCCTCTATATGCTGCCCCTGCAGCACCTCCTATCCAGTTTACTTGTCTTCTGCTGTTCCCAGGGTCCCTGTGTGCTTCCCTGGTCCCCCACAAAGCTGCTGTCTTCCCCCTCCTCTCTCCTGCCAGCTGCTGTAGAAGATTTGTCATGATGGAGAGATGGGAACGGGTCGGTAAATTTGTCATATACTGGCTCCTTCCTTTTCTGAATGGACAGTCAGTGATTGGTACCAATTGGTTCATTCATAACTGAAGCATAGTAAATTCTTTTTACTATACTTCCATTTCTGAATGAATGGAAGGCTAGGTACTCAACTATTCCTGTCAATTTGTGTGCAGCTGAGGCTACACAGATGGAGATTGAGGGCTGAGGTTTGTTTAGACCCCTGATATCTCATCAAAGCCCCTCAACAGAGCTCCTAAAAAAATAATAAAAATAAAATTTCAAAAGAAATAAAATGAAATGGTAAAAAAAAAAAAAAATTAAATAAAAATAAAAATTAAAGACTACTGACGCCAGTGAGGGAACTATCAGGATTGCGAAGGTTGCATTTCACCACCATGGGGAGGCCCAAAGATGGCAGTAAGGGGACCTGCTGCAGAACTTGTGAAAGGGTGCTGCTGCGGGACCGAAATAAAGGGACCCGTGATGGGAATAAAGGGCCCCATGATCAGCGAGAAGAGGGAAGGACCCTGGCCAGGGCTTAGGGGGGCCCTTCATAATTTTTTGCACCGGGGCCCTGAAGGTTCTAGTTACGCCTCTGGGTAAGCCTTATCATAGGCTTACCTGTAGGTTAAAGTGGTTGTCACGAGTTGACAACCACTTTAAGATAACAGGTTTACAAAAAATAGGGTCATGCTATTTCTTAAAAAAAATAATCTACAGTTATATATTTAGGTATCAGACATTCAACTTACCTTCACTAATGGTTGTGAAGTCAACATACCGATATTCATAGGACACATCGATCTTGGTTTCAACATGTGGCCGTTTCAGTGTAGAATATATATTTCCTGGCCTTTTCTCATCAAACTTATCAAACTTATTTAGTCCACAGCCCATTGTAGCAGGTGCTGAAAAGATAAAAAAGATAAGTAGATTATTATTTCATTGTGAGCATTAAATTTTTTTTTGTTTTTTCATTTACACCTCCGTTCACACATGAGCATTTTGTAGCTTGAAGCTAAAAGCTCCAAAACACTCAAAAAGCCAAATCCCATGTAAATTGTCCTTGCTCACATTTGAGCATTCAGGCAGCTGTAGCTCAAAGACTAAAGCTTAAAAAGGTACTCAAAATACTTTTAAAATACTGAAATAATGTGTGTTCCTTGCCTTTTTCAGGTGCCCCTGAAAGAGTCTACGGGGTCAAAACCTAGGATCCTGCCCCAGGGAAGCTCCTGTATGGCACTTCAGACTTAAAAACAACAAACAGGGATCGTTAGAATTTCGATCCATGTATGGTCGTTCTTGTTCAACAGAAGTTCATCTTTAGGTTGAATTCTGTCCAACTGGAATGTTGGAAAACTTTTGTCAATTAGTAGCTGCAGTGTACTTTGCAAGTGGAGGAGTCCTGCTGCCAGAATAAGTGTATCAGCGAGAAAGATTCCTCTATCCACCTTACTTGTGTGGATGGAGGATTTTTTTTTTTTTCTATCAGCCCGCTGCCTGATAAAAAAAAAAGAAAAAAAGAGTAATCTCTGACGACCTTTAGTAGTGGGATGCCTTCTATTTACATGTTGCCCCTTGTAGTATCATCAGGGCTGGACAGTTTTCTCTAGAGGAAGACAGCAGCGGGGTCTGGCCAACTCTTTCTGTGTTGGTATGACGTTATCACCATGCCAAGTTAACATCTTCAGATCATCTTCCAAAAATACCATCCTCCATCTTCCTCTATTGCACATGCTTTTGCTAGGCCAATCGCTAGTGATACAGGAAAGAGTACTAGACCGTGAAACTGTACACAGGTATGCAAATATATTTTTCTCTTTTTGGCAGCATGTCTAATGCCTAGTCATTCTTTGTTATATTTTAGCAGATGTGAAAACCAGCTATGGATGACCTCTATAGGAGGGCACCCTATGTCTTTTTACAGACGGGCACCCTGTCATTTTACAGGCGGCCACCCTAATGGGACAGGTATAGGCATGTACAGCTGATTGCTCTGAAATAAATTTGCATTCTGTTACTGTCCTAGAATGTCATAGGTCTTACTTTGGATACCTTTAAGATTCATATTATGGAGCCTGAAGCTCAGTAATGACTTTTCTGTATCATACTGCAGATAAAAGGCACAGTGGGGTATTTGTAAAGAAACTTTGCCTTAGGTCCTTGTCATTTACCAATGTTATTTTTTCTGAAAAAAAAACTTTTCTACCGACTACATATGTGCATTTTCTGCACATATGTAGTCGGTAGAAAAGGTTCTACTGCACCCTGTAATGCATTTATCTCCTCTTAGAAGGGGAAGCTTCCATGAATGCTGAAGTAAATGAATAAAACTTGAGTTTTGAGAACTGACATTTTTGTTTAACATACCATATTATGCATCAGCAGCATTCTATTACGAAAAGCAGATAACCAAATGATAGGTATTTTAGGTAACCAAACATGATTTTTTTTACAGTAGGAAAGGTGAAACCAACACCTAAACTGACTAGCACAGCTGATTCATTGATCGGTAGACCTGAATCCAGTTACGGGTTGTAACTGAGGTCAGAAATATTGGATTATACCTTTTCTTTTGTTTTATGAAATTGATAGCCTCTAGTCAAGATGTAGTTTGTAACACAGTTAACTTATCTGCATACTTTGGTTTGTGAGTTCCTGTGTCCCCACAGGGGGGACCCGAGGCTGCACTCAGTAGTTAGCGCATAAATTATTGCATACTGTGGCAGAAAAGAGCCAAACACATTGGCACCACCTGAATTCCAGGTAAGGTCTCTGGCTGAATTCAAAACACACATAAGAAAGAAGGGGGTCAGTCTGTTGAGAGCCTTTTCAGTGATGGATGGAGTAACTGGTGGCTGCAGCTCAACTAGAAGGAAACTAGAAAATACATGGGACTGCTGGGACCTTTGCTTTCTGCACTGCTGAGACTTGTAGTTCTGTGTGGTGTTCTGGACACTGGGACTCTATTCTTTGCTTTACCTTCAACTAATGTCTGTGTGGCCCTGAAGCTGAGGCCAGGACACACAGCTCTTCGAGGAACCGCAATGGCTTTGTGGAGGAACTCTGCCATCTGGACCTCATTTTCCTGGTAACTCTGCCTGGACTTCCTCTGCTGAGGCCACTGTTAGCCAGTGAGTCCCTGAATTGCTCCCTTGTGCCCCTGGACTTTGCTGTAATGGATTGTGGCCTGCTACTCACTGTGCCCAGATTGTGCCCTGTGTTCTTAACTAAGCCCCTGCTGTAATAAATTGCTGCCCTGTGCCCCTGGACATTGCTGTACCTGGATTGTGCCCTGCGATTCTGGACTAAGTCTCTGCTGTACTATTTTGCTGCCCCGTGCCTCTGGACTTATCCCTTGATGTACCGTATTGCCACCCTGTTATATTTTTGCATGACCCTCACTGTGTTGGAATCATTGCCCTGTGGCCTTCCCTTATCTGACTCCGTTTTTTTAGCCCCCCCCCTAAAATAAAGAACCCCTGTTCTGTTCCACCCCCACCTCCATCACACCCTTGTTTTCAATGTCATTATCCTAAAGCTTGCCATACAGTAGTAGAATTTTGTTCAAATTTTTTTGTTTGAAGAATGTTCATTCTATTTTGCAATCAATTGTGGGGGTCAAATTGTTGTTGGTTTTCAACGGTAATGATGAGATAATTTGAAGAAGCACGATGGAAAATGTTTCTTGCAGTAACAAATTTCTAACAGTGTATGTGGATTTCTTTCATATAATTAAATTCATTCCTAAAGTGAATGCAAAAAAAAAAAAAATAAGTAGTTTTGACAATATTCTTCAAGTCACTGAATATACTAAGGATTTTCATACAAATATTTGTACAAACATTTCTTTGAAGATCTGTGCATTGTCAGCTTAAAGGTTCAAATACTTGTTCCATCAAATGACCTTGGCTGCATAAACTATTTTCGTAACCAATTGCCGCCCGCGCTATAGCCGAAAGACAGCTACAGTGTGGGTTTAAATTGCTGGTAGGGCATACATGGACGTCCTTCCATTTTCACGCCTCCTGTGTGCCCCAATGACAGCTGATCACGGAAGTAAACAGTTGCCGGTTACCGGGTTTTTTTTTTTCTTCACACTGTCAGCGTGAAGAAAAAAAAGCAGCGGATTCTGTTAGAGGGATTAGAGGGACATCTGTCCCCTCAGTAGCCACATGTGCTGCTAATCAGTGCCATCTATCAGCGCCCACCAGTGCCACCTATCAGCGCCCACCAGTGCCACATATTAGTGCCCACTAGTGCCACCTATCAGTGCCCACCAGTGCTTTCAATCAGTGTCTCATCATCAGTGCTGCCTATCAGTGTTGCCTACCAGTGCCACCTAATAGTGTCCATCAGTGCCACCTACCAATGCCCCCTATCAGTGCCACCTCTCTGTGCCGCCTATCAGTGCCCATCAGTGCCACCCATCACTGCAGCCTTATCAGTGCCTCCTGATCAGTGCCCACCAGTGCCGCCTCATCAGTGCCCATCAGTGCAACCTATCTGTGCTCATCAGTGCCACCTATCAGTGCCACCTCATCAGTGCAGCCTGTGAGTGCCCATCAGTCCAGCCTCATTAGTGCCCATCAGTGAAGGAGAAAAATGACCTGTTTGCACAATGTTATAACAAAATCTGAAATATGAAAACGTTTTTTTTTTTCAAAATTTTTAGTTCTTTTGGTTTATTTAGCAAAAAATAAAAAACCCAGTGGTGGTTAAATATTACGAAAACAGAGCTCTATTTTTGTAAAAAAAAAAAGATAAAAATGTAATTTGGGTGCAGTGTTGCATGACCAAGCAATTGTCATTCAAAGTGTGACAGCGCTGAAAGATGAAAATTGGTCTGGGCAGGAAGGGGGTATAAGTGCCCAGTAAGCAAGTGGTTAATAAATGGCAATGTCAACTACTGGATGCTTTTTTTGTTAAATAAGGCTGTCTGTATTATTATAACTTCAAATGAAAATCTGAGCACATTTTAATAGTCGTTCAAGCAGAAATTCAAAATCCCTAAAGATCCACAAACTTTCTCTCAAAACTGTAGTTGCTTTGTCCAAGTATGATGTATATAATGCAATGAATCAGACTAAAACTTCCTTGGAAACTACAGTCAAATGTTGTCACTTCTTAAATTCATTATTATTAAAAAAAAGAAAAAACAAGAAAAACAAATCCACAATGGTATAGTTATAGAACGCTGCAGCCAATGTGAATTTACAGTCTGCAACTACTGAACCACACCTAAAAGATTCCAGAGCTAGAAGTGTGACTAAAAGTGTTATTAAAATTAAATAAAAATGTTTCAAATGCATAAATCAGTACAAAGTGAAAGCGACGTTGGGTAAACTGTATGTCTGTGCTGAATGGCGTAAAAACTGGTGAACCACAACAGTCAAATGACACTCCATCTAATTATAAACAGCGTTGGATTTGTATGTGAATAATTGCAATGCTCAGAGTTTCAAGTGTTCTGATTTATTCTTTTCCACCTACGTGCAGTGCTCACGCAAACAAAAGCATTTCTTTCCTCTCTAACCAATATAGACTTTTATTTTAAGCTGAACTCCAGTCATCTTCCCACCCCCTTCTCCAGATAACAAGGTTTAATAGCTTGCAAAGTCAAGGGGGTGTGTAAAGTAGAAATATTTATCTTGTTCCTCAGTTCCCATAGGCGTCCTCCCCACCCATTAAGAACCTAATTTTTGCCACTTAACTGGTCGTGGCATCTCTGAAATCCTGCATTGTATGGGAGGACATAGAGGGTCATCCCACATATTAGGGGTGGAGAAGAAGAGAGAAGCAAGTAATAATCAAGTATTCCTCTACTCCATTAGAATCCAATCAAAACTCTTTGCCTTTTTTTGTTTTTAGCCTTGGGCAGGATTTGCACTTTTAAAAGGTTTCTATTGTTGTCTGGGTCCCCCATGGACAGAATTCCCCTCATTAGGTAGAAGTTCCTCTAGGATATACACCATATTACAAAAAGTATTGGGACTCTTCCAAGAAGAGAAGAATATCAAACCCTACGGACTAAGGCTGGGATGCCATTAACAACTTCAGATCCGCGCTATAGCCGAAAGACGGCCACAGCGCGGATCTTATTTGCCGGGTGGACGTCTATTGACGTCCACCCCTTTGCACGCTCCAGGCGCGCACTCACAGGCGGCGTGCCCGCGGGTCGGGCGGACTCGATGTCCGCTCCTGACCCGCGATCGCCTGCGGAGCTGCAGAACGGGTTCTCCGTTCTGTGAGAGGGAACATACCAGATCTACTGATCCCTGTCACTGGGATCAGTTAGATCTGTTATGTCCCTGCCAGCCCACCCCCCCCCCCCCACAGTTAGAACACACCCAGGGAACACAGTTAACCACTTCACTGCCCCCAGCAGGTTGACCCCTTCACTGCCAATGACATTTATACAGTAATCAGTGGACATTTAAATTTCTGATCGCTGTATAAATGTCATTGGTCCCAAGGAAGTGTCAAATATGTCCAACATGTCCGCCCCAATATCGCAGTCCCGATAAAATTCGCAGATCACCGCCATTACCAGTAAAAAAAAAAATAATAATAAAAACGCCATAAATCAATTCCCATAGTTGTAGACGCGATAACTTTTTCGCAAACCAATCAATTAATGCTGATTGCGATTTTTTTTTTACCAAAAATATGTAGAAGAATATAAATCGGCCAAACCCAATGAATATTTTTTTTTTTTAGATTTTATTTTTGGATATTTATTAGAGCAAAAAGTAAAAAATATTCTTTTTTTCAAAATCGTCACTCTTTGTTTGTTTATAGCTCAAAAAATAAAAACCGAAGAGGTGATCAGATACCACCAAAAGAAAGCTCTATTTGTGGAAAAAAAAGGACATCAATTTTGTTTGGGTACAACGTCGCATGACCACGCGATTGTCATTCAAGATGCGACAGTGCTGAAAGCCGAAAATTGGTCTGGGCAGGAGGAGGGTTTAAGTGCCCAGTAAGCAACTGGTTAAAGTGGTAGTAAACCCTCCTATCATTTTCAGCCAAGGAAGCTGCCATCTTGGCCTCTGTTTAACCGGTTCCCCACCGCGCGCCGTGTTTTTACGGCGGCAGTGGGGGAGCACTGCGCGAATCGCCGTAAATAAGCGGCAATTCGCATTTGGCCACCAGGGGGCGCGCGCCCGCCGCACTCCTGGGGAGTGTGCCCGCGGCTCGGGCGGACCCGATGTCCGCCGGCGAGCCGCGATGAGCGGCTACAGAGAAAGAACGGGGAACCGCCGATGTAAACACGGCAGTTCCCCGCCCTGTCAGTGGGGGCATGAGAGATCTACTGATCCCTGTCACTGGGATCAGTTAGATCTCTCATGCCCGTGTTAGCCCAACCCCCCCACAGTAAGAACACACCCAGGGAACACGATTAACCCCTTCACTGCCCCCTGCAGGTTAACCCCTTCATTGCCAATGACATTTATACAGTAATCAGTGGACATTTAAATTTCTGATCGCTGAATAAATGTCATTGGTCCCAAAAAAGTGTCAAAATGTTCCGACATGTCCGCCCCAATATCGCATTACCGCTAAAAATCGCAGATCGCCCGCATTACTAGTAAAAAATTAAAAAAAAATAAAAACCCCAGAAATGAATTCTCACCATCCGTAAACGCGGCCACTTTTGCGCAAACCAATCAATAAACGCAGATTGCAATTTTTTTTATCGCAAATATGAGGAATTATATAAATCGGCCAAAAACGGTGAAAAAAAATGTTTTTTTATATTTTTTTTTTGGATTTGAATTTTAGCAAAAAGTAAGAAATTTGGGGTTTTTTTTGCAAAATGGTTGCTCTTCTTTTGTTTATAGCGGCGATCAGAAATGACGCAGAGGCAATCAAATACCACCAAAAGAAAGCTCTATTTGTGGGAAAAAAAGGACGCAAATTTTGTTTGGGTACAGCGTCGCACGACCGCCCAATTGTCAGTTTAAGCGACGCAGCGCCGAATCGCAAAAAGTGCTCTGGTCCTAAAGTGGGAAATTCTTCCGGGGCTGAAGTGGTTAATCTACAACTGCCATGATGCTGCACATGTGATCAGCTATGACACCAGCCATTGGATGTTTTGACAGTTTGGTTTAGAGCACAACCAATGGGAGTGTTACATTTCTGGCAGGGGCCGGATATATAACAGGTTTTTAAACTGTTAAATGGATGGGTTTACTACCGCTTTAAAGTTCATGTGCGTGTTAAGGCAGGCGTCCCGATACCTTTGGTAATATAGTGTAGATATCAATAAAATAATAGTGCAAGCTCTATAAATCTATAAGTATATTATTTAATGTAAATGTTTATTTTTTATTAGATGATTTCTGCATGTGCCATTACTCCAAAACACCCCATATGGACTCTTTGGTCCTGTGGTCTATCCGTGTACCAAAGCCCAGCAGCCCGCTCTCGCTCCCCTCAAGGGTCACACACCAATGGCATCTTGAAATTCCAGTAAACTTTAATGAGCAAACATAGCAGCTTACAACACACACTGCAGACGTCTCACCTTAAGCCACACTCTAACACGTTTCACCTATGATAGGGCTTAATCGTATAGATACAATTAAGCCCTGTAATGGTGAAATGCATTCAAGATGTGGCCTTAGATGGGAGGTCTGCTGTGTGAGTTTTGTGCTGTTTTGCTTGCTTATTAAAGGTAACTTGACTTGACTCTTTGAATCATAGCAAAAAATGAAGGAGGAAAAAAGGAAAATCTGCTTCCCCTTAAAATCTCGTAGTCATAGACCTAGATCTTTGCTGAATTTAACAAATCTGGGCCTTTATATACAAGTAAGATGTGTTTTTTTTAATTAAGAAAAATAGATATCTTTAAAAAAAGCATAAACCAGCTCAAATGATTTCCTCAGAAGCATGAAGGACAAGAGATAAAGCCTACATGAAGGTCAGAAAGTGTAGCAAATTTCCTTCTCAGCCTCTGAAGTAACTGAATAGGGCTTTTGAAAAATTACCATTATCACTGTTTTGTTATGGGATTTATATTATCATAACCATAAAATTTAGCACTTTTGCACAAAGTAGTTTATTTAATAAATTCAGGCAAATCATTCAAATAAGTAAATATAACCTTTCATCATTTCACACTTTTCCTTGTTTCTGTTATCCCCTGAGAGCTCTACCAGGGATATTGACAGGATCTGCCAGATCATTTTCTGCCTAGTGTGTGATATGCCAGTCTAGAGGTAAATAACCTTGCATTATTAATTAAATCAGACAAAGCACCTTAAAAGGGCCTGGCCAACACACCAGCAGAAGAGGCTCCTGCTTTGGGCGCTATATTGAAGAGGCTGCAAATGAGGTGGAAGACTCTCCATACAGATTATACAGAGATATTTTCCAGGTGAAATCTGCATGAACAGGATTTAATTTGGTCATGTTTTGTGGCTAAGTAGTGCTAACTGCAACTCCTGTATGAATGGAGTCTGCAAACAGGTTACAGGGTTCATGCACAAACTACTGCTTACGTGAAAATCAAAGTATTTTCCTTTAACCTGGACATGATGTCAGCTCCAGAAAAGCAGAAATTGTAAAAAAAAAAAAATACTGGCTTATTAAATCTTAGTCAACCCTACTTTTTAATAACTCCTTTTTTCCCTTCAGCTATTTTTGCTATTCGTCTATTGGTATACACCTTCTTCATTTTGTCCACAAAAATTGTACAACATGTAAATAGTCTTTATTTCAGTTATAAGCTACCATATTTCACAGATGGAAGGACAAGTTTTATGTACACAATGTTAATAAAAACCCCACCATTCCATGCTATATGTTGCTGAATCATACAGGTTCAACAAAGCTCCATTCAATTTTCCATGAACCAAAAAGTGACAGCTACAGCGACTGCACTTACAGTCATGTAAGAATGATTTGTCTTAAAGGAAGGGGTGGGGAGTAGTCACAGAATCTTATCTCAGCATTAAGGACGGCCATACACGGTTCGAATCTCAGCCAGTTCAGCAGGAACCAGCCGAGATTCAAACTGTTAATGGGCAGGCTTGCATGTACAGTACAAAGTTAATCAATCAATCATCTTGGGTACAACCAGCCAGCCGGATTCTCTTGCGATTATCGCTATCTTCTCCTGGCAGAGACGGCTTCCCCCGCCCCCTGCAGGGAGAAGACAATTGCTCAGCAGGAGGGATTCCCTGTCAGTACTGTTTGTGTTTATGGAGAAATCATGCAATTTTTTTTCCTGCAACCAAAGAAATTTGCATCGTGTACGGACTGCCTAGCTCTGCTGAAGCTGAATTCAAACCAGCAACAAAGTTGGGCTAATTTGGGGGCAAGGGGAATACATTAAGTAGCAGTGTTGAAGTGCCCATAGTAGCCAAACAATTGCTTACTTGTTCTGCCCCATTAGAAAATGACAGCTGGAAGCTGATTGATTGCTGTTTGCAATTCCTCCACTTTAAAGTAAACCCTACCCCCAAAACCTTTTTTAGATTATAGGTTGCAGGGTCATATCATCAATGTATGCAGTACACATGGGCCCCAAGGTGGATGAGACCCACAGTGCACTCACAGGTCAGTAGGGGCTGCCTGTGGTCTCCATGTTGTCCACCCTGCAATCTCAAGCGCAAGCAACCCCTCCATTCTTGGATTCTAGGATGCTGTGCAGCCTACACATGGGAGGCATGGCCCAGTCCAGCCATTAACTCAGCTTACTGAAAAGCACAGAACCTTAGTCATGGCAAAAACTCATCTGGGGTCTCCATTCAGCCTGGCTCCTCTACCGGGTCCCTGCCCTATTCTACGGTACTGTAAATAAGAATCTTCAACAAAAAATATTAAAGGATGAGGTCACTTTTCTGAACGTGTTACATGTTACACCCATATTTAGAATGTGACATGTAACATGTTCAGCATCTGCCTGCTCCTCCCCATCCCCATGGTGACATTGGGCCAGGATCTTCTCTCCGCACCCACTGTCACTATTTAAAAAGAAAGCGGCTGTGCATGGCTCTGCCCACACAGCTGTGTCATTCATTTACAGAGTCCTGTGATTCCATTAACTACAAGTACCATCATCATTTGCAGCTGACAGCTTGTAGTTCTCAATGAACTACCAGGGCACTAATGAGCGCTCTAGGTAGTTCAATGAGCTTCCTGTCATTCAAAAGCTGCCTTATTTTTTAAAGGTCAACTTATGCTTTAAGGTTTATAACATTAAGATTCCAATGCCAGACCAGTTGGGGGGATATCATTTTACTAGCCGAACATGATGCTGGACACAATTGTCATATATTCTGGTTGCTCCTGATGTGCAAGGGGGGCTCCTGATGTAGAGGGGGGACTCTAATGTGAAAGTGGGACTATGGACTCTGAAATGAATGGTTACATCCATTCAGTGCCTCTGATCAGCGTGAACAGGCACAGGTTCGGTTTAATCAAGCCATTTTAAACAATTTGCACTGTGACAAGCAATCTTGCAATATCAAACATTTGCTGCAGTAGAACTTATTTTTATTTTCTAATCCAGGGTTCCCTGGATATTTAATTATCCTAATAATGGTCATATTCATTTTTAGGATGGCTTATTAATTTCAATGGGCTGCCGTACGCATGAAAATTGCACAATAGCAGTACATAACCCTGTTTAAAATCACACTAAAACAAGCGGCATGGTTAGCAAGGTGAATTAGAGCGTCATTAAGAATTATGTGCCCAGGGCTGCACCCCCCCCCCCAAAAAAATTTAAAAATCATGTCCACCAAAAGACCCCCACATACATTATTTTATATCATGATATTTAAAACTAAAATTAAATTTATCAGGAAGTCAGATTTACATGCAACAGCACCTTGTCTATATGCAAAAGTATATGAAATACAATTATGTTTGATTCCAAGGGGTGGGCTAGGGCAGTATAGGGGCGGGCTAGGGCAGTATACAGACAGGCTAGGGTAGTATAGGGGCGGGCTAGGGTAGTATATAGACAGACTAGAGTATTATAGGGGAAAGCTAGGGTAGGCTAGGGTAGTATATAGACAGGCTAGGGTAATATATGGACAGGCTAGGGGTATATAGACAGGCTAGGGTAGTATATGGGCAGGCTAGGGTAGTATACAGGCAGGCTAGGGTAGTATATAGACAGGCTAAGGCAGTATGGGGCATTCTAGGGTAGTATATGGACAGGCTAGGGTAGTATATAGACAAGCTAGGGCAGTATAGAGACAGGCTAGGGTAGTATAGAGGCAGGAGGAGCAGCCCGGGGGGGCAGCTGTCATCATGACACACAAAACTGCTGCAAAAAAAATCTTGGTCTTCAATTTGCTGGCTAAATAGAAGAGAATGAGAGGTGGTTCAATTTGCTGCCCCTCTCAAAGGGTTGCTTGGGTCCAATGGACCCACTGGGACCCATGGTAGGGCCGGCCCTGTATGTGCCTGCAAATGGGATGCACTGCATGGCAATTTTGTGCACATTCCTGCAATGCACACGTATGAACCTAGCCTTATGGGTATTGTTAATGTTTACATATTGGCAACTTATCAAATTGCTGAAGACAAATGAAATAACAGACGTAACAGACTGCTTGCAGGAATTTTTGCAAAATATTATAGCAAAGCCCAAATTAGAGTTATATTGGTTGAGAAACTATGGAAAACTAAACAAAAATGTTGTGTGCAGTCTCAAATATGTGGATATTTGGAACTTAGTAACACCCTTAGATATAACAGATCACAAATGAGTAAACACTAGACAATATAGATTCCCACAATGATTCAAGGTTTATAGGTGTATAAACTCTGACGTGTGTTGTAAAAACAAATCAAAAGGTATCAAAGAGTTGGTTATATTGAGATTAAACCCGAAACGATATTATAAAACGTTTTTAAGGACGTTCGTCAGACAATGCAGACAATAAAGTAAACAGAAGTCGTTAAACTATTCAACGGTTATACATTTGTAATTGTTATGGGTATTCCGATCCAAGTATGCACACGTAACGTCCTTACACGTGTTTTAACGGTACGTCACGTAGGGTAAACGTCCGTGTATG
>BLSH010241806.1:2276413-2299538 GCA_018402905.1 Glandirana rugosa
GGGTTGCACAGTCCAGAAAAAGTCATACTGCATCGTGGTCCGAACCCTTGAGGAGACGAAACGGTACCCATGTCATTTGTCGAATAATCCAGAGATGGAGGTAGCAGTTCAGTCCCATATTTGATCTTCTATAGCTACATTTTTATTGACATATAAATATGAATTTTATCCACTAGCTGGGTAATGGATTCACATGTTTTAGTAACCTATATTCTGCTGAATAACTCATATTCATTCAGAATCATTGCCACCAAAATGCCACAAATTTTTATATCAGTGGTGCTAATGAGACTAGCAAACATTTTGCTGCGGAAATCTTATAGGAAAGATGGAGGTAAAATGATGAAAGAGTTAAGCTGTAGGATATGTCAGGTTCCAAGAAATTGGGAATAAGATGCAAAGCAGAGGAGTTCCCAAGCCTGGTGCTACGTCATACTGAAAAAGACCTGACACGTTGGGCTTGAAGTTGTAGTGGTGTGCATGAATAGAAGGTAGGGATGGGGACTGGGCTCTGTGTGGGGGACACTCGAGCACCTCCACACCAAACTGGGGTGGGCACAGTCATGCTTTGTACACAGGGGGGAGCACAATCATGCTTTGTACACAGGAGGAGGCACAGACATGGGGAAACAGAAAAGGGTCTTCACCAAACTTACCACAAGATTGGAAGGGCACAATTGTCTCAAATGTCTTTGTATGATGAAGGATTACCAGGACCCCTCACTGGAGACACTTGAACTTCATCATTGTGGGAGGCTCTACATGAACTACAATATTTAGAAAAACATTGCAACAATTTTACAGGGATGGGTTGTATGCGGTTTTAGTATATACTCTTGCATTACTGGTTCATAAGAACAATGTTTTGTTACTATCTATAAATTATAATGAGGACTTCATATCAGGTCTGGAATAATAAAATTGCTCTCTTGTAGGATTAACAGACATCACTGGGCAGACTGACCGGTGTTCTCACTATGGCAACTGGCAGAATGAACTTTTGCCTACGGTGGGTGCTGCAGTATCCGGAAAGGTTACAGACTCCACCACTACATGAAAATTGGACAGCAAATGTCTTCTTCCAAAAAAGATGGAGACATTCCATGGAAAACTCCAAGGATTACATAATATGCCACATTTTTGAAAGCTATAACCCAATGGGAATACTGTGACAATGTACAGGTAATGGGAGATACATACATACATTATCTCACAAAAGTGAGTACACCCCTCACATTTGTGTAAATATTTTATTCTATCTTCTCATGTGACAACACTGGAGAAATTACACTTTGATACAATGTAAAGTAGTGAATGTACAGCTTGTATAGCAGTGTAAATTTGCTGTCCCCTCAAAATAACTCAACACACAGCCATTAATGTCTAAACCGCTGGCAACAAAAGTGAGTACACCCCTAAGTGAAAACGTCCAAATTTGACCCAATTAGCCATCTTCCCTCCCCGGGGTGTCATGTGACTCTTTAGTGTTACAAGGTCTCAGGTGTGAATGGGGAGCAGGTGTGTTAAATTTGGTGTTATCACTCTCACTCTCTTATATGGGTCACTGGAAGTTCAACATGGCACCTCATGGCAAAGAACTCTCTCGGGATCTGAAAAAAGAATTGTTACTCTACATAAAGATGGCCCTGAACCCTGAAACTGAGCTGCAGCATGGTGGTCAAGACCATACAGCGGTTTAACAAAACAGGTTCCACTCAAAACAGGCCTCGCCATGATCTACCAAAGAAGTTGAGTGCAAGTGCTCAGCGTCATATCCAGAGGTTGTCTTTGGGAAATAGACATATGAGTGCTACCAGTATTGCTGCAGAGGTTGAAGGGGTGGGGGGTCAGCCTGTCGTTGCTCAGACCATACGTCGCACACTGCATCAAATTGGTCTGCATGGCTGTCATCCCAGAAGGAAGCCTCTTCCGAAGATGATGCACAAGAAAGCCCGCAGACAGGAAGATGGATCTGTGAGTTTCCTCAGGCAGCCCACCCTCCATACAGTTAGAACACACAGTGAGGGAACACATTTAACCCCTTGATCACCCCTAGTGTTAACCCCTTCCCTGCCAATGTCATTAGTACAATAACAGTGCATAGTTTTAGCACTGATTACTGTAGTAATGTCACTGGTTCCCAAAAAAAGTGTCAAAAATGTCAGTTAGGTGTCCGATTTGTCCGCAACAATGTCGCCATCCTGCTAAATATCGCTGATCGCCGCAATTGCTAGTAAAAAAGAAAATAATAATAAAAATGCCATAAAGCTATTCCCCGTTTTTGCTACAACTTTACGCTTACTGCGATTTTTTTTACCAAAAATATGTAGAAGAATACATATTGGCCTAAACTGATGAAGAAATTTGTTTTTTTAAATTTTTTGGATATGTATTACAGCGAAAAGTAAAAAAATATTGTTTTTTTTTTTCAAAATTGTTGCTCTTTTTTTTGTTTATAGAGCAAAAAATAAAAACTGCAGAGGTGATCAAATACCACCAAAAGAAAGCTCTATTTGTGGGAAAAAAAGGTTGTCAATTTTGTTTGGGTACAACGTCGCACGACCGCGCAATTGTCAGTTAAAGCGACGCAGTGCCGTATCGCAAAAAATGGCCTGGTCAGGAAGTGGGTAAATCCTTCCGGTCCTTAAGTGGTTAAACTGAATGGGTTGTTTTACAAGGTGATCGTTTAGTCACTTTAAGAACACAAATACATCAATAAAAATCGTTTGTAAACAAAAAAAGAACGCAAATACAATATCTACAAGCTCTTGTTTGCAACTGCTACACTCTAGCGTGCGTTCAGCTTTAGCCCTGCAAGGGTTGATAGCGCTGTTTGTACTTGTCATTCCGACTGAGCACGCATCAGATACAGCGAAATGCAGGAGAGGAGAGAAGAAAAGAGAGAGGGAGAGTCATTTCAGCTGGGAACATTGTAATTTGCCGTAGTTGGAAATCAGTGAAACTGTTAAAATAATCACTGCTGGTGCAGGCTCTGCATGCTCCAGCACACGCTTTCAGCATTTTCTCGAAAAAGCAGAGCTGACACTGGAAACAGCATTTCCTTTCAGCTGAAAATGATTTTCATAAAATGTTTTAGTAAATTCAATGACACTAGTGACCCATAAAAAGAAAAAAAAACAATTCATTGCCTTTTTATAGTCATTATTTTTCTTTTGAGTTATTGAGATGTTACTGATTCTATACACAAATATCAATTGCTATTTCTTCATAGAGTAACCACAATTCTGTTCCCAGAAATGTGAATAGTTGTATTTTCCTGCATTTATTACAAGATCCAATATAAAGATTCATTTGTATTCACTTTGTCAGTATACATTACTAAAGATGAGCCATCAGCGCACCCAAGCACTCACCCAAAGCAGTTTTAATGATCATATAAGCAACATATTGAAGCCACTAAGAACTTGTTCACACTACAGCGTCTTGGGAATCGATTTGTGTCGCCCCAAGTCGCTTGACATAAGAAAGCCCATTGAAGTGAATGAGAGCCGTCTTAATGTACACTACTGAAGTCGACTTCAGAAAAGGTTCCTGTACTACTTCAAGCGACTTCTATCTGACTTGTGCCCATAGAATTCAATGGAAGTCACCTCCAAGTGGGATCCCCATCTATATTGAAGTGACTTTACAGGAAAAAGAAGAAGAATTTACCCAGGTAAAATGAATGATGTCAGAAGAGCTATATTCTCTGATTGGCCACAGGCAAAGTCGCCTGGCATGGAGATCGCTTTAAGTCACTCAAAGTCACGGTGAAGTTGCCTTGAAGTCGTATTCAAGTCGCCTACAAAGTCACGTCTGAATTCGGATCTCGCCCCTGTGTGAACTGACTCTTAGGGGGCTCCTACATCAGATAGAGATGATCACTTTGAAAGAGTTCCATAGGTGGTTCTAAAACGTCGCTAAATCATGGTTAGATCAGATCATTCTTTCTTGCCATTACTGAGTCAACTAATTTTACGTGACAGCCTGGAATATTTCATACAGACCCGCTAGATATTTCAATGGATTCCCAGACATATTGAATAGGTTTCATTAAAATATGTGAGATTTTTTTTTTAAGGAAATCCACAACCAGGGCTACTGATCAGGCTCAGGTCTCATCAACTAAACAGGGGGGCCCAGGCCAACTTTATTGTTTATTTCTGCCTAAATAGTTAAATGGGTTTTGCTAGACCACATCCCCACTCCTATTTGCTTACCAGGGCTTAAATTACATTTCCTTGAGCCCCATCAGGTCAAAAGGGGGGCCCAGGAGGTGGAACCTTTTTTTTTTAATTTTCAGGGTGTAGGGGGATAAGGTCAGTGCCCCTGTTTCGCTGCACCCCAGGGTGCGGGATGGAGGTGTAAGTGGAGTTAAATCCCCATCAGAAAGGCTGTATAGGACCCCATAATTTCTAATAGCAGCCCTGTTCACAACCTCAGGGGTTGATTTAATAAACCTGGTGAGTGCAAAATCTGGCGTAACTGAGCTGTGCATAAAATCAGCTTCTAACTTCAGTTTGCTCAATTAAGCTTTCAAAAAACAAAAAAATGGAAGCTGATTGGTTTCTATGCAGACATGCACCAGATTTTGCACTTTCCAGTTTTAGTAAATCAACCCCCCAGTTAGAATTTAATTTGTTCGAGAATATTTTTCCATGCTGCTCCTTCAGATTTTCTCGTAGTGTTGGAAACAAACGTCCATTTGAACCCACCAGCCATTAGAAAATCAAACAAAAGTTTAGAAAATGAAAGCTTTCAAGCAAAATTCTACTGAAATATGGGCAGCTTTATATGTGATCACTAAAACTCCTTTAGACAAACACTTGGGTGTGCTAATGACAAAGTCATCTTTGAACTTTGCAAGGGAATTTGCCCCAGAGCGCAGTGAACATGGTAAAACTTCACAAAGAACACCCAATGTCACGGAAGCAAAAATAAAAATGCAGCATTTTTACTGCACATCACTGGATGATGGAAGTCAGCAGAGCTTCACCTCATTCACTAAGCTCTGGGGCTACTTCCCTTGAAAAGTGTAACTTCCCTTGCAAAGTGAATAGTCTTTTTGTCTTTATTAAATCAACCCCCAGGTATAAATTATCTCTTTCCCTGTTTTCCACCTGCCTTTTGAACTGGTCTGTTTATGGATTCAAATGCTACCTGCTAATATTATATTTTTCTTGGTTAAACCATATGAATCTGTTTCTAATTCCTGTCTTGTGTATCCAGACCAGCCAATGGTGGTCCTTAGTGCCACATCTGCCCTTACCACTTTAAAATGTCTGCTTAAAGCAGAGTTCCACTCAGTTAAAAGTCAGCAGCTACACTTTTTGTCAATCGGACACTCGCCTGTCCACGGCTCCAGCGATGCGGTCGCCCAAGGGCTCGTTCTTCTCCCCCTCCCCTTGGTGGCCCGGCATCATAAGTGTGGGCACCCGGCTTTGGCTTCAAAGCTGGGCGCACACTGTGTATGCGCGAGTCCCGCAGCGCCTTGTGAATGGCCGGCATATCTTCTGGGACCTGTGGCGTGTCCCAGAGGATCGCAGGGTGGGAGGGGAGGAAGGTGAACTTCCTTCCGGAGCCACGGCTCTAGGAGAGGAAGTGGACCTGGGACCCTGGGAAAACAGGGTCTCCAGTCCCATCCCCCCCAATAAAATGACATGCCACTTGTGGCACGTCAGGGAGTCACCTTCCTTTAAAGCGGAAGTTCCACTTTTGGGTGGAACTCCACTTTAATGACAATTGTCAGTAAAATTTAAGCTTTTTGCGGGAGCTAAAAAATTTACTAATTACCAATTTCCCAGGAAAATACCAATTCCAAAAAGCAAAGTCATATTTGATAGCCATAGAGAATAATATTAAACAGGGGTAAAAAGAATGCCTTTACTCAGTGTACAGAAAATATTGAGGTTTGTAGTATATGGTGTTACAAGGACTTGAAAATGCAGCTGGAACTCAAATCTGCCTGAAGCACGCATGCTATAAATCTTTCTTATAGTTCACACAAATATGGATCTCCTCCTAACTCCTCAACTCATTTTTTTCAGACTTTTTTTACTCTTTTTCCATTAAATTTCAAGAACACTTGTATTTCACCTCTACACCCTTCCCCCAAGTGGTACAATCACGTCATTTGGTGTAACACACCCTAGCATTTATTGGGAACACCCAGATCTTAGGTCAGTAGTTCCCATCTAATATAAACACATATTCGCTCATGATCAACAAAATGAAAGGAGTGCAGAATAGCACAGGGAGAAGCATTAAATTGAATTACCATTCACAATAGGAGAAGCTTCATTCTTTTCTCAAGATGCATCTTGAAAAAACACACAAAAACCACAGTTAAAGCGCTAGATGGAGGCTCCTGATGGTGAGAAGGCAGAAAACTGCTGTGCTGAAAAAGAGTCTAAAACGGTGCCAATGGTGAAAATTCATGAGCAAGTTTATTGAGATGCAATAGGATTAAAACAGTTGTGACATAAAATACACTGCCCTCTGGTCGGTGTTGAAAGCCCGGCAGCGCTATAACAGTACCTTGAGACTGCTGCAGGCAGGTGGAACCATCCTATGGGACCGTGCTGTGGTGGATGTTGCAATCCTCATGCCTGTGGGCTGGATGGGGGAGATGTATAGCCGCCAGGGGAAGGCAGCCCGAGCCGTGTGTGAACGGTGGTAATCCTACACAATACAGCCCGCCACGGGGAGAGAAGCAGCAAGTGCCTCACAGTAGCATGGATAGGCTGGGGAACCTCCCAAGCATGACGTCATCCGCTCGGAAGAGATTGTGTCCAGAGCGAGGTATGGGGCGCAGGGAGGCACTGGAGCGCAGGCCAGGAAGACAGATGCAGTGGTGTAGGTTGTCATCTTGACAACGCTTTTCAGGCCATGGCCCTTCCTCAGGTCATGTTTATTGGTATTTTTTCCAGGAGACGTTAGGGCAACTTTCAGTTTTGTTGTTTATTGTTTTCAGAAAGACACTATTTAACTACTGTGGTGTTTATCCAATCATTCCATTCCAACAAGCTCTGGCATGATTCGCCGGACCTTCACTGTGCATGCGCTGCTGACATCAGTGGCTGCATGCAGGGTGAATATCTCATAAACCGTACAGGTTCAGGAGATATTCATTTTACCTACAGGTAAGCCTCATTATAGGCTTACGTGTAAGTAAAAATGAGAAAGCGGGATATACAACCATACACCATACCCCGCTCCCTTTTAAAAAAAAGTAGAAGCTAGGGCTGAACATCTAACGCATACAAAAGAAAAATTTAAATAGAATCAGACATCTGGAGGTATATACTTTTTCAGTATATTTTTTTCATTATACTTTTTCAGTATATTTAATGCTGTTCCTTTTTTATTTTTATGATAAATATTTTTATATACAGTATCTCACAAAAGTGAGTACACCCCTCACATTTTTGTAAATATTTTATTATATCTTTTCATGTGACAACACTGAAGGAATGACACTTTGCTACAATGTAAAGTAGTAAGTGTATAGCTTGTATAACAGTGTAAATTTGTTGTCCCCTCAAAATAACTCAACACACAGCCATTAATGTCTAAACCGCTGGCAACAAAAGTGAGTACACCCCTAAATAAAAATGTCCAAATTGGGCCCAAAGTGTCAATATTTTTTGTGGCCACCATTATTTTCCAACACTTTCTTAACTCTCTTGGGCATGAAGTTCACCAGAGCTTCACAGGTTGCCACTGGAGTCCTCTTCCACTCCTCCATGACGACATCACAGACCTTGCGATCCTCCACATTCCGTTTGAGGATGCCCCACAGATGCTCAATAGAGTTTAGGTCTGGAGATATGCTTGGCCAGTCCAACACCTTTATCCTCAGCTTTTTAGCAAGGCAGTGGTCGTCTTGGAGGTGTGTTTGGGGTCGTTATCATGTTGGAATATTGTCCTGCTTCCCAGTCTTCGAAGAGAGGGGATCATGATCTGCTTCAGTATGTCACAGTAAATGTTGGCATTCGTGGTTCCCTCAATGAACTGTAGCTCCCCAGTGCTGGCAGCACTCATGCAGCCCCAGACCATGACACTCCCACCACCATGCTTGACTGTAGGCAAGACACACTTGTCTTTGTACTCCTCACCTGGTTGCTGCCACACACGTTTGACACCATCTGAACCAAATAAGTTTATCTTGGTCTCATCAGACCACAGAAGGAGTAACAGGTGTGACTCACCGCTCAGGCAACTCACTGGAAACGCGAACAGCTGTGGGTGCTCACCTCGGCTCGCCACCGCAATATCTGAAGACAAAACAAATGGTGGCACTCCATGACCAATTCCAGTTGCTGTATTTTATTGAAAAAAAATGTAGCCATACAGGGTACAGGACACAAGGTAGACTTGTTTCACTCAAACATGAGCTTATTCATTACAAAGACATTGCAGAAGTACAACATTTAAATATACAAAGAAATCCCTCCTCCTTCAGATGTTCATCAATCCAGAATGATTGGGGATTTGATTAACTTCTACTCAAATGCGGTACAGGTGCAAAAAAATATATTATGCAAATGGACAATATGTTTTGCCTGCATATACCTCCATCATAATTCGATCATTTAAAAGGAAGATGTCTTGGCACACTCCAAATAAACAAATGGGTCATATGGAAGAAAAAACACACATAAGGCCACTGCAGGGATGTGAGACTATCTTCATGCACATTAGTACCAATACGTGCAGATAGAACCACAAATGAACACGTACGGTTCCCGATCTAAATATCGTAATAGAACGGGAGTCGGTGCATGTATGTTGCCAAGATATTTGGAAAAACGATACAAGTAGGTATAGCATGTAAAATTACCACAGATATATGAAGGGGCAATGCGCAGTAATCAAACCTCCCGATAATATATCCAAAAGGGCCCATTTAAACAATAAATTGGGGAAAAACAAACCAATTTGGGTGAGGACGGTGCTGGGTCCCTAGACAGGGTGTCCTTTTATTTAAAGTCAGCAGATACAGTATTTGTATTTTAATACAAGGTGAAGAATCTCTTTAAGCTTTATCTACTAACCCAACATGCTTAAAGCGGAGTTCCACCCAAAAGTGGAACTTCTACTTTAAGGACTCCTGACCCCCCGCTGTGGTGCCACGAGTGGAAGTTCTTCTCTCCCCCTCTCTCCCTGGCAATCTTCTGGGACACGTCACAGGTCCCAGAAGATTGCCCTGCCATTCAGGATGCGCAGCGTGACTCACGCATGTGCAGTGCGCACCTGGCTGTGATGCCGCAAGCTGTCACAGCCAGGTGCCCACACTTGCAACGCCGGCACAGCAGAGAGGAGAGGGAGAGAAGCGAGGCTTCAGGTGGCCCCATCGCTGGTGTGTGTTTATTAAAAGTCAGCAGATATACTTTTTGTAGCTGCTGACTATTAATAAACACAGAAACAGCTGGAACTCCTCTTTAGGCTAAACTCCAGGCAGATAGAAAAGAAACAAATTAATCCAAGTAGTGAATTTGACATGGTATCAGCCTTTTACAGGCGGCTCTCTAACTAGGCAAATTAGGCGGTCGCTTAATTTGACACTGACACCAGCACCAAGATAGAGAGTACTGACACCAGCACTTTAAAGTTTTTAATATATGCAATTTATAAAGTTAATTTTTTTATCGCTTGAATTATTTCTCCCATTATGGGCATGAGTAGGGCCTCATGTCTAAGTTTTGCCTAAGGCCTCACAAAGCCTAGAGCCACCTCTGGCCGCCAGCAGGGCTATGACTCGAAAAGGGAGAAGTAACAAAGGTGGCAAGTCAGCTTTGCTACAGTGCTCGTGGGCTATCGTGAAACATGCTGCCAGGAGGAGAGAGTAGGGTGACATAGGCCAGAGAATGCTACCTAATTTCTGCAGAGAAAAAAGGTCTCCTGCAATAGGGACTGGCTTCACTAAAATACAATTTCATTTGACAGGTAAACAGCTATAATTCATGTATTTTATATCAGTATTTCGTTTTTTGCCTGAAAATCAGCTTTAAAATATAAATATATGAACATGAAATAGAATTGGATGCTAATGTATCTGTGAAATAAATTATGTTAGTTCAATTAACCTGTTGGTCTATTAACTTTCCCTTGTGATTCTATTTTGATGTCAAGAACAGTAATTATTGTAGCTGGATACTAATATTAAAATGTCAAAAAAAAAATCAAAATAAAATAACCAGTTATAATAGACTGTCAGGATCCACAAACACAACACTATTTGATGAAGATGGCTCATCTGTCAATACATTTTACATTCTGTGACATTTTCTTAGGCTCTAAACTATTTTACAGCTAAAAAAAATTAAACGCGGTTTGATAGATTCTCTAAGATGAAATGAAAATTAAAACAGCATGCAAAATACTAATGAGAAGACGGGATATTCCTGCATCACCTTTAAACCTTTAATGGGATCATCAAGAAAAGTAGAGTAGCAGACATTTCTCATTTAAATATACAGTATAGCATTCATCTTCCTCTAATTAGGATCTTTAACCCACTTTCATACATGAATTCTCAAGCACGCAGCAATAAAATGAAAACTTGAGGATCAAAGGAATGAAAAAAAAAATCCATAAACTTATGTGTTTTAGACAGAAAATTATTCCATCTCTGTAATCCCATCTTTTCTTATTTGGCTAGCCATATACTTATTAAAGACATTCTCACCTTTTCATACCCTTACCTATTCCCATAATACCTTTATTGAACACTTTTTAAGTACTGTAGTGTGTGACTGAATTCTCATCTAATCAACTTTATAAATGGATTTGATCTTAAAAAAATGATATCTGTGGATTTGTTAAAACAAAGTTGACAATATAGTAACTTCATTTATTTTTCTTGCTTTACTGAGACCTGGAATACAGTATAGATTGCGGCTATTAGGGTCACTTCACTAAGATATAGGCACCAACTGCCTTTGGTGATTTATGTGTTTTATCTAATGGTAGTCAAGTGGTTGGTTCACAAACATAACATGTGCAATAGTCATTTTATTTCTCATAAAATGTCCTTTCACCAGTAACTGCATCTACTTCTCAAAAAGTGATCTTTATCTAATCCAGGGTTTCTCAACCAGGGTTCCATGGAACCCTTGGGTTCCTCCAGAGGTTGCTAGGGGTTCCTTGAGCAATGAGCAATGCCTCTTAGATAAGTTCCCACTGACATCATTGTTCTTTTTATCTATCTGTAAGGGGGGAATGCTTGACAATGACCACAAGTATAAGGAGCATTCTTCCAACTGACCATCACACTAATGTACCATGAGTTGTAGATATTGTCATTTTTAGCAGGGGTTCCCTGAGACTGGAAAGTTATTTCAAGGGTTCCTCTGTGTTGACAAGGTTGAGAACCCTGATCTAATCAATTATTGCTTTATCACCACCTCAGATGGTTCCTTTTCCTGCTCTCCTCAATAGACACCTCCAAAAACTAAAATAACTGCCAGTCTGAGGCCAGCTTGTATGACCCCATGGCAATCTTTGTGAGAAAATAACATGTATTGGAAATCTAGCTTTTCCGTGTGATCAGTGATGGTAAATAACTAGTGGTGCACTAAAATGCAAATTTTGGTGCCAAAACTGAAACTTCAGGATGCACTTGGCCAAAACCAAAAACTAAATTGACAGTTTTTAAACAATATATATATGTTTATACATACTTGTATTATATTTGACTTTTTAATTAATATCATGAATTTAAGTGAATATGGAATTATTGTCAAACATTATTGGCACCTTTTGAAGTGGTGTTAAAAATCCTGCTGCATTTTTGGTGCATATTTGGCAAACTGCACCAAAAACGTAACTCCCCATTGAAATGCATTGAAAACGCAGCATGAATACATAAAAAAATGCACCCGTGTTGCATTTTTTGAGTCACATTACCTATGAAAAACACACTATGTGTAAGGTAAAATCGCTGCTAAATCACAGTAAAATATCAGCAAAATAACAGGCATTTTCAGCAGCCAATATCTGAACTTTTTTTCCTTTTGGTACAATGCTGAAAACCCAATTTTCGGCTGATAATTTTCGGCGGCTGAAATTTCAGTGCATCAATATAAATAACAATTCTTCTAGTTTGTCTTAAACTTGTTGAAGAGTAAGAAGAAAGGGACACTTTTCCACCAGATACAACCATATACTTCCCTTGACTCTATCAGGGAGGAACAAATCTAAATTAGTAGGTCATATATTATGTGACCTGGTGATTGGGCCTTGCATCTACTGCTAACCTAGGGATGAGGAGACCAGTCACTTTGCTCTTTTTTATCATTTTTATACAGCACAGCAGCAGCTATGAATGTTTTGGAGTATATTTTTGTGCTTGGCATGTTACAATCCAATAACCAAGTCTACTGTTACTTTGCCTAGGGTTTAGCTTTTAAGGAAACCTGTAGAGAAAGAAATATGGAAGCTATTATTGCAGATCGGTTGCCTGACTGTCTATTGTTTCAATGCTTTAAAGTGGTTCTAAAGGAAGAAGGTTTTTTACCTTAAGGCATTCTATACCTTAAGGTAAAAAACCTTCTGGGTACAGCTCCCCCCTAGCCCCCTGTATACTTACCTGGGCCCCATCTCGATTCAGCGATGTGCATGACAGCATCGACTCTCCCATGTCTCTTCTTCCTCAATGGCTCACACAGCAGCAGGTGCCATTGGTTCCTGTTGCTGTCAGTCACAGCCAGTGAGCCAAGAGCAGAGAGCAAGGAGTGGGGCTGTGTGTGAATGGACAATATCCATCACAGGAGCGCAGCTCGGGAGGGAGCTTATTTGAGTGCCCCCATAGCAAGAGGCTTGGTATTAGGAGCACCTGACAGAGGGGAGGAGCCAGGACTGCCAGCGGGGGGACCCAAAAAAAAGAGGATAGGAGCTGCTCTGTGCAAAACCAGTGCACAGAGTAGGTATGTATAACATGTTTATTTAAAAAAAAAACTTCAACCTTCAGAATCACTTTAAGATATAGGCCTGTAATAATTATGCAGATCAGTGAAGTCAAAATGTATCATCTGTGACTATAAAAGTACTGAAGCCATTAGATCATCATGGGAGCCAAGGAAATAGTATATTCAACAGCAAAAGTGGACCACATCAGCCTTCATGCTTGCTTATTATGTCTTTTCTTTCAAATAATCTATACTACTATTACAAGAATAAGATATGTGGCCAAGCACATAGCACAGTCTCTGCCAACTCATCAAAACTGCCAACAAAGTTACAAATTCTGAGGAACCTACAGTTTTGGATTTTTCTGTTACCCAAAGCACTATAACCAGAATTTATCTACATAAAGATTTTAGAGCAAAGTAAGTCACTTTGGGGGAGAGTCACTAAAACTGGTGCACACAGAGTTTGGCACAGCTGTGCATAGTAACCAATTTAAGGCTAGGTTCACACTGCCACGACCTGAAAATAGTGCGACTTAGCCAGGCGACTTCCTGGCAACTTGAGTACTACTTGATGAGACTTTGAAGCAACTATGAAGTAACTTTCATGGAATGCCTGTGTGATGTTCATGTATGTTGGATCCAAATCACGTCAATAAAGTGAGGATCCGACTTGGAGGCAAATCCATTAAAGTCTATGGGCACAAGTCGTACAGGAACCTTTTCTAAAGTTGGAGCGACTTCAGTAGTGCTAATTAAGACATCTCTCATTGACTAACATGGGATTTCAAACGTCACGCTACTTGGGGTCTCATCAGTCGGATCCCAAGTCCTGGCAGTGTGAATCAAGCTTTATTGTCAAAGCTTATTTGAACAAGCTTAAGTTAGAAGCTGATTAGTTACCATACACAGCTGTTTTAGTAAATCTTCCTTTTTTGTGCCTACAGCTTCATGTAAACCAACATCTGGAAAGCACACCAAATCTGCCAACCTTAAGGTCCATTTAGTGCAGCTCAAGTAGGACTGCTCTGACCCTGTGTTAAATTATTACTGAACTATGCAGGCAGAACATGAGATGTTTATATCAGAAGTGCACGACTTCTAAAAACAGGTGTATTCAAGTTAATATAACAAATCCTATTCAGTTGAATCGATGCATACAGCCGGCATGATGCCTGGGCACAGTTATGGAAACTATATAGTCAGAATAGCTCCACTTGAGCTAGACTAAATGGTCTATGGAATTTGAGGTTGATGGACCTTTAATGTTCCCCAGATGACCAGCTGTATGAACCTTTAAGCTTACCATACACAGAGAGATGTAATCCCTCATAAATACAATCATTGGCGATGCTTTCAATAGACTTGTGTAGCATATTTGGTGTACGTTGGGGAGTATTTCAGGCAAGACCCCATTACTGTAGAGAATGCACTTCTTGCATTGTACAGTACGTTAATAAGAACAAACTTAGGACAGGCTCATTCTAACGTTGTTCAAAAAAAACCTTGCAGTCAGCCATGATACCTCTTCCCATCTAAAGGGTAAGAAATACATTTAAAAAGGCATGCTGTGTGAATGGGAACAAATAACAAACATATATTCGAGTTTTCTCAAATTTGACTGCAAAAGTGAAAATACGCTTTAAGAGCATTATAGTTTATACATATGATATCAGCATAGATCAATACAAGACTTTGTCATCATGTTGGATGCCTTTTCAGTCTTCTTAGTTCTTTCTGTGTGATTATACAGTAAGTGTTCCCTACCTGGTCAGACTGTTATGCAATTCAACTGGAGCAATGTGTTGTGCTTCCATTAATTACCATCTTTGTCTATTATTCTATTGAGGTGATATGCTTGGTATCTCAATATAGAAAAAAGAAGAGATTCTTGGTATATCCAAACTATATACAGAATAGCAAACAATTCATAGCCCTATCCCCACCTATGCTAAAAAGAAATATCAATTCACCTTCCATCCAGCAGTTGTTCCGTTTAGTTAATGCTGATTTACCAAAGTTTAAATTGAATTACAAGGGCCGGGCTTGCCCTAAGAAGTTTACCAAAATCTGGCAGCCCTGGTTGGACATTTGTGAGTCCTTTTGGGGGGAAACCTCTATATCCCAACAATCCTAATCACTCGTGTACTCCTTGTGTTGGTCATTGCTTCAATGGTTTGCACCTCCATAATGGGTGATCATTTACTGAGTTGTACTGGAGAGGAATAGCAGTGCTGGTATAGGTGAGTGTATGTGTGTGTTTTGGTTGTAAGTACATATGAATACCCTGTCTGTTTCATATTTCTATAGGGCTCTGTGTAGTTCCCATGACCTGTACTAATTTTGTTACCCTCCGGTAAAGTACCTATGGATGTTATCTATAATCTTTTGTAACTTTTGTAATAATTCTTTTTTTTTTTGTATGTTTGTGCAAAATCTTAAATGAAAACCTTTTAAAAAAAACAAAACAAAGAAGCATCAAGATCATGCACATTCCATTAAAGTGCCACCTGGAGTTCACCCCAGTATGTTGTATTATCCACAATTACTGATCAAAGCAATACCCCCCATGCCCTCACATCCAAGCAATCGTCCCCCCCAGACCCACAAAGGCTTCGGGTCACTCTAGACAAAATATATCAGTTCATCAACATTTTTCAAAACATACCAAACAATACTTCCAAGATGCAAAACTATAAAACTAATCAGCAAATCATCTAATCTTTAATTGGAATGGTAAAAATATCACGCTTTTATATGTACTTAACCATGACATATGGGACTCTATCTGGGTCGGCTAAAGAAACTATTAGTCTAGTTTTTTGATGTGCATGCCATTTCACAAGCTACTTACACATAAAGAAAGCAATGTGCAGCAGAGGAGATAACGTATTTCATTCTTTTTAAACTTTGATTTCTGGGAGTGATACAATAAACACCGAGTAAATCCTTATCCATCATACCTTTATCAGGGTTTTAAAATGCCAATCCCTGATGGGACAAAAATGAACTAATGTCATGTATGCAGGCTTAAAATGTAAATCCCAAATAGGATTGAAAGTAGTGGACAAAGGCGTTGACAGCATGTTACTTAAAGTGATACTAAACACACACGTTTCATTTACATTGTCCCTTCTCTTTTGGTATATGGATGATGGCACTGTAATTATTTTAACCACTTCAATACTGGGCACTTTCAACCCCTTCCTGCCCTGGCCAATTTTCAGCTTTCAGCACTGTCACGCTTTGAATGACATTTGCACGGTCATGCAACACTGTACCCATATGAAATTGTTATCATTTTTTTTTAGACAGATAGAGCTTTCTTTTGGTGGTATTTTATCACCGCTGAGTTTTTTATTTTTTGCTAAATAAATGAAAAAATATAGAACATTTTGAAAAAAAATAGGTTTTCTTCGTTTCTGGTATACAATTTTGCAAATAAGTAATTTTTCTTTTTCACTGCTGTGCGCTGATGAGGCTGCAGTGATGGCCACTGATAGGCTGCAGTGATGGGCACTGAAGAGGCGGCACTGATGGGCACTAATGAGGTTGCAGTGATGAGGCAGCACTGAGGGGGAACTGATAAGTGTCACTACTGATGGGCACTGATAGGCAGCATTGATAGGCACTGGTAATCAGGACACTGATTATCAGCGATTTTTAGCGAAACTGCGTTCATGCGACGCTGTACCCAAACAAAATGTATGTCCTTTTCTCCCACAAATAGAGCTTTCCTTTGGTGGTGTTTGATCACCCCTGCGGTTTTTATTTTTTGCACTATCAACAAAAAAAGAGCGACAATTTTGAAAAAAAAAAATCCCAATAAGCGTATATTAATTGGTTTGCACACAACTTGTCACGTCTACAAACTATGGGATATTTTTATGGCATTTTTTTTTGCAAATATATTTTTTATTAACCTTTTGCAAGGGCAAGACAATACATCAACGATAACAGAGACCAAACGGCCTAGACCAATCCAAATATTTCAGAAGGCATACATATCTACTTATCAGCGTTCGGTTTCGTATTTTAGTAGCAAGCAACAAAGCATTCTTTTTATCAGTTAAACCTTATGTCCAGACCTAGGCTCCTCTCTCAATTGGGGGTGCCTCCAGTCCGGGACGCTGCATCTCAGCAGAGAATACTTATATATCCCTTGCTTCTATCTATTTTCCGTTTTCTTAAGATAGAGATAGAGTAGGGAAAAGAGAGAAAAGAGGGAGGGAAGAAAGGCACAGCGGAGTGAGACAGGAGGTGTAGGATGTAGGACAAGAGAAACGGGAAGGGGGGGGGGGGGTTCCGTGGGCAAGAGACAGCGCAGATGTCAGCTGCAACCTATCGACCCCTTCAGAGAGATGGGTATGTTTTTATGATGGGTCTGAGGGGTTGAGTAGCGCCTTACCCTCATCTGAGAGCACGAACATATTCCACATGTCTTGGAGTAAATTTCTCTTTTATTTTGTGACGTTAAGACCAGATCTTCCATCCTATTAATCTCTTCGACTTTCTGCATCCATCCTAATATAGAGGGAGGATGTCTCTTTTTCCAGTTAAGTGGGATGCAAGCTTTCGCTGCGTTTAGAAGATGTCTTAGTATTGACTTTTTGTAGACTGTGGGGGATATGTCTGAGACATGGAGAAGGAAGAAAGAGGGGTCCCATGGAATCTGGTATTCCGTGAATTTTTGGGTTACGGTACGAATTATCGTCCAATACGGCTTTAGTACGGGGCAGGACCAAAATATGTGTAGAAGCGTTCCCCTGTTTTCCCGGCATCGCCAACACTGATCTGACGCTGTCGGGTAGCAAGTACTAAGTCTTGCTGGCGTGTAATACCATCTGGTCAACAGCTTAAAATTGGTTTCTTGAATTTTGGTACAGATGGAAGATTTCAAAGAAAACCGGATCATGTTTTGTATTTGGAGTGCCGTAAAGGAACAATTAAGATCTTTTTCCCATTTTGCTATACAGGGCAAATGTGTCGGTTCAGTCGGGGTATTTATCAACGCATAGGCTTCGGACAGGGCTCTCAGGAGGATGTCTGTATCTGAGCAGCATTTTTCAAAATGTGGTAAGCGCCCGATTATATTTAGCGGGGTTAGGGAGGGAGTGGAGGAAATGGTGCAGTCGGAGGGCCGTCCAGAACGTAAGACGAAAGGGTCCGTCTTCGGTCGTCAATTCTGTAATGGATGGCCATCGGTCGTTCAAGATAAAGTCAGTCGCTCGAGTGTGGCTTGTCAGATGTAGAGTCTGGTATTCTCTTGCGTTAAGGCCTGGCGGGAAATCTGGGTTGTCCAAAATGGGGTACAGGGGAGATTCAATGGACGTGAGGTGCCTCTGAATGGAGATCTGCCAACTAATAGAAAGGGTAGTACCAATCAACGGGTGTGTTTTCAGTTCCGGCGGCAATTTACGGATGCACCAAAGTGCTCTTTTCAATGGTACAGGGGTTTGTTGTTGTTCTATCTGTGCCCACAGTTTAAGGTCAGAGTGGCGGCACCAGTCTATAACTCTACGTAAGTGAGATGCTTGATAGTATTGGCGTATATCCGGCAGTGCCAATCCACCGTATTGTTTGGGCAGCGATAATTGCGAGTGAGGGAGTCTGGGTTTCTTATGTGCCCAGACAAACTGGGTGAAAAGAGCTTGAATCTGTTTAAAGTAGGGAGTGGGGATTTTAATTGGCAGGGCTTGGAATAAATAGAGGAGTTTGGGTAATATGCACATTTTTAAAAGGTTGCTTCTGCCGAACCAAGAATGAGAGCTTTTGTGCCATTGTGCCAACAAGGCACGGATTTCGGTTAGCACAGGTGGAAAATTTAACCCGTAGGTGCGGGAGACGTCGCAAGGTATGAGTGTACCTAAGTAGGTTAGTGCCGTCGTGCTCCATTTAAAATTAAAATTGGCCTGCAGGGTCGCACGCATCGTCTGTGGCATTTTCACCCCCATTACTTCCGATTTCGTGAAATTGATTTTTAAATTTGCCAAGGAGCCATATGTGGCAAATTCTTTAAGGAGATTGGGGAGGGATATAGCAGGGTTTGTAATTGTAAAGCAGAGATCGTCCGCATAAGCGGATATTTTATGTTGGGTATTCCCCACCATTAAACCTGTGATATCTGAATTCAGCCTGACATTACATAAAAAAGGTTCAAGAGAAAGGGCAAACAGAAGGGGGGATAATGGGCATCCCTGCCGCGTGCCGTTTCTGATGATGAAGGGTTCGGATAAAATCCCGTTGGCTTTTACTTGGGCAGTTGGGTTATGGTAAATTCCGTTTATCCAGTTGATCATAGTATCTCCCATCCCCACATAGCGAAGCACCGAGAACATGAATTTCCAATTCACCCTATCAAACGCTTTTTCAGCGTCGGTGTTGAGGAAAGCACATGGCGTTTCAGTTAAGGTGGCTACATGTAGAAGGTTCAGGACTTTGGTTGTGTTGTCGCGTGCTTCTCTGGTGGGGATGAAGCCTACCTGGTCAAGGTGGATCAAGGATTGTAGGGGTTGGGCTAGCCTGGTAGCTAAAATTTTGGTAAATAGCTTCAGATCCACATTTAGCAGTGATATGGGCCTATAGCTACTACATTGCGTAGGATCTTTGCCTTCTTTAGGGATAACTGATACATGGGCTCTCAATGTATCTCTGGGAAAGGATGTGCCCGCGCCAATCACGTTGTATAATTTCCCCATGTAGGGGCCTAAGGTGGGCAAAAGTGCTTGGTAGTAGGCTAACGTAAGGCCATCAGGTCCGGGGGCTTTTCCTGGTTTTGTCGAGCTCACCGCTCGTTGTATTTCCATGAGTGTAATAGGGGAGTCTAGTTCTGCCCTCGCCTCTTCGGGGAGTGAGGGGAGGAGAGATCTCGCTATGTAAGCATCTATCTCTGCCTGTGGGGGTGTAGTATCTGGGAGATTGTAGAGAGACTTATAGTAGTTACTAAACGCCTGAGATATCTGAGCAGGAAGATTTAGTTTCTGTCCTTGGGCGTCTATAATGGTAGGTATGTATGTAGTCGATCTTTTCTCCCTAACTAGCCTGGCTAGCAGTTTCCCGCATTTGTCCCCCGATTCATAGCCATATCTACGGCATCTTTGTATCGCAGCTTTCGCTTTGTATTGCAGCAGATCCGTGATCTGTTTACGGAGGATTATAAGTTCCGTGTCTAAGGCAGTGGAGGGGGCATTTTTGTGTCTGTGTTCAAGGGCATGCAGCCGGTCCAGGAGGGAGGTGAGTTGGGCATTGCGTTCTTTTTTAAGTCGGGAACCATGTTTAATGAACACCCCCCTTATGACCGTCTTATGAGCCTCCCATAGGATTCTTGGGTCACAATCGCCTCCGTCGTTTGTCTGAAAGTATAGGGTCAGTTCCTTGGATACGTCTGCTAGCACCTCTGGTGCCTGCAGTAGGCTCTCATTTAGACGCCAGAAGCGGGGTCTCGAGGACGGTATTTCGCAGAATGTGTAAGTCATAATGACCGGGGCATGATCTGACCAGGTTATGCTGCCAATGGAGGTAGATTTGACGGCTGAAAGCTGACTGTGGGGGACCAGGAGGAAATCAATCCTGGAGTAGCTTTTGTGTGGAGCTGAATAGTATGTGTAGTCTCGGTCTTCGGGGTGGTGTAGTCTCCAGATGTCAATTAATTGAGCTTTGTGCAAAGCATTAGCAATTCTTTTCCTAGTTCCGGGGAGAACTGAGGAACTGCCCGAGGAGGTGTCTCTGGCGGGGAGCAGTGGGACGTTAAAATCACCTCCTAGCAATAGCTGACCCTCTCTGAATTCCATTAGGGCATCTAAGGTGTGTTGGATGAAAGTATCCTGGCGGGCATTGGGTGCATAAATTGTTCCCAATGTCACCATCTCCTCCCCCAACAGGCCCTTTACGAATATAAATCATGCATTAGAGTCTCTTAAGACATCTTTAAGCTTCCAGGGCAGTTTACCTGACAGTAAAACTGATACACCTTTAGATTTAGCCGCCACATTGGTGGAGTGGTAGGCTAATGGGTAGAATCGATTCTTAAGTATGGGGAACTTGTCTTCACGGAAGTGGGTCTCCTGAATAAAGGCAATGTCTATCCGTGAGCGTTTGAGATCTGATAGGAGGATGCGCCGCTTTTCGGGCGTATTTAGGCCCTTAACATTTAGGGATAGCAATTTAACTATATCCATCTCTGGACCACGGAAGGGGCGAAGGGGAAGAAAGAGGGGGGAGAGGAGCAGGAAGAAGAAGAAGTGAAGGTGATCGATAGAGGAGTGTAGGAGTAGAGAGATTAAAGAAGAGGTAGAAGTAATTTTCTAGTTGGGCAAATGAAGTATTTGCCAGTAGTACTCGTCTTCTTCAAAATTGAAGACTCGTACTAGCCTAGATGGGGAAGGGGTTGGAAACGGCTCTGCAAGTGAGTGCTCCATTTCCCCCCACTCCCCCTGGCCGCACCTAGTATCAACTTTTTTAAACATGCTAGCATGAGCAATTTAAACATTATATTCCCCAACATGTCAACAGGACAGTATGAATTGTCATCATCACTGCAGGGTTATGTCTATCTAGAACTAAGACGTAATATGTTTAAGATGAGGAATAAGAACAGTATTGATCAATGTCTTTGACTGCCTGCGAAGACAAAGATTGGTTATGTATCCATTACCACAGTTAGCGCAGACTGTTACGATCCCGTTTGTGTTTGTCTCTGACTTCAGTACTCAACTCTCCCCTTTCTGACTCAGATGGTCCAGTTTATACACCCTCCAGGTTGTCCCTCTGAGTTCGCAGATCTCAGTATAGCCTCAGGAGAGGGCAGAGTACTGTCCCATCTGCGGGAGGATTAGCGTTGATGGTTGCTCCCCCGCACCCCTCCCCCCGGTCTAAGGTACAGTACCTATAGCATTTGGCGGTATGTTCTGAGTGCGCGGTAGTCTTAGTTTCTCGGGGTTCAATAAACGTTCAGAAGGGTGGGTCACCATAAGTCTCTGAGTTAAGTGTAGAAGTTTTGGGCTGCAGAATAGGCTGCTCTACGGGATGTCAGGATGGACACGTCAACAGAAAAAATAAAAAAGTAACATTACAGCAGACTCACTGTGGGATCAGCGTCCTGTTCTGGGATGAGAGATATGGATAACCCTCACATTTCTCGATTATCTGCCGGGGAGAGTCCTCTTGTTTGCCGGCGGGGTCTTTGCGGTCTGGGAAGGAGGTCTCGGTCTGTAGATACGGGGCTTGGTCGTCCCGGCTGCCTAGGAAGGAGGGCCAGCCAATTCGGGATCCCGATGGGGGTTGCTTCCAGAAACATGAAGAGCGCTGGCAGTTCACCTGGTCTGCGGAGTGTAAAGGATCTCCGTTCCTTTCGGAATGTGACAGAGAGGGGGTAGCCCCATCTATAGGTGAATCCTTGTTGTCTCGCTAGGTCCAGGAGGGGGCGAAGGAGGGCACGGCGTTGTAGCGTTGCTCTGGATATATCCGGGAGTATCTTTATTTGGGCACCATCGAAGTCAATGTTGCCTACTTCCCAGGCTTTACGCAGAATGATCTCTTTATGTGTGTAATGATGTACCCGACAGACCACATCTCTCGGTCTGTTGGGGTCTGTCGGGCGCGGTCCCAGAGCTCGATGGATTCTGTCCAGCTCCACTCGCGAGGGTAGTGCATCTCCTGACACCAAGCGGAAAACAGCCGCCGCTGTGTCATCCAGCTGTTCTGGGGAAGTAGCCTCCGGCAGACCCCGGAGCCGCAGGTTGTTCCGGCGGCTCCGGTCCTCCATTTCTTCGAGATGTAGTTGCAGCTCCGCCGTAGCGTCTGCCTGTGAAGGCTGCATAGCTTCTACTGCGGTCAGCCTCTGTTCCAACGCTGTCAGCGAGGTCTCTCCAGCCGTAAGCCTTCCAGTCAGATGCTGTATGTCCTGTTTCACAGCACATAGTTCTCGCCTGGGATTTTCCTCCACTTGGCCAATAAGGGCTGTAATGTCTGCTTTTGTAGGCAGCGCCAACAGCAATGCTCGTATCTCCGAATCCACCTGAAACGACAAGGAATGGTGTGTGGATTCTGCAGGGGTTGGCCGGAATACTGCCGGTGTATCCATGCTGAATTCGGACCGGGGTGAGGACGCTGGAGACGCCAGAGGATCTCTTGTCTGGAAGGTCTCTGGTTGTGAGGCACATGGCTCCGCCATCTTGGCCGTTGTAGGGGCCTCCGGTGTTTTGGCAAAGAATTTA
>BLSH010241806.1:2308204-2318239 GCA_018402905.1 Glandirana rugosa
GACATTATCACAAACGTACACTTCTATACATGTGTAATACGAACGACTTCACGACTTGTCTACCCATGGAGACCCACGTACACAAGTGTACATTTGGGTGTGTACGGATCGTTAACCAAAGAAGCTAATTCAGATAACAAGCCAGGGGTCATGGCCAGGGAGCTGGTCAGTCAGAAAATGGAATTAAATGGGGGTATGGAAGATTGAGCCAGGATCATAGAAAAGCCATGGTGCAGTTCTCTTAGAAATCAGGCCAGGCAAGGTTGCCAATAAAGAAAACCCTTAAACATAGAACTAAAGGAGCCCTTCAGTTGGCATAGTGTCAATTTAAAAAGTGATTGACCAATTGCTAGGCATGTGTGGGTTTACATGTGAACACATGCACCCAGAGGTACCCATCTGTTCAGCACTTCAGCAAGCATAATGTGTACATATCTTCACATGCAAACACTATTACAGGCATAACAGTTGGAGACAGTAGATTTAGACGTACAGTGTATAAACTCAATCAATCTCTTATACATTTGTACATTCTAATAATTTCATTGGTCATTGGTGATCCTGTCATAAAGGTCCACGTAGACAGCAGTGATGAGCTCCAGCGTGTTCAAACACAAGTTTTAAGCCCCCTGAGCTATCTTGCTGGGAAGCTGTCAAAGCCAACAGCCAATAATAAGCAGCAGAAGCATGTAGGGCTTACATGTATTTTGCGTTCCTAATTTTTACTTCATATCTGATAAATTAGTTGTATCAATGGTACCAAATAAAATTCAAATCCTGCAACTCATTCTTCTTGTCCTGCTATACTAAAACATCCAGTTTTTCTATTGTTCCTATACAAAATTTTCCCCTCCAGGATAGGTGAACAACAAATATCTTAAAATTAGTTTCATTATTAATCTGTTTTTTTTGCACAAACTTCTCCCTCAAGCAACCCTTTACATTTTTAACAATTAGTAATTTTGCTAATTAGATTCCAGGTCAGCTCCTCCTTAGGTAAGCTTCTCCTTACGTTGGCTCGACAATCACTGAGTGATTAGCATAATTTCCTTATTAATAGATTCAGATCAGACGCTGCTCTTATCAGGTCTTTTTGTGGTTTGGCTTGATAAAGAGGTGGTTGGCGAAGACAATCTTTTGAAGGATCAAAGGAAGAGAAAAAAGTATTTATTGCAACAACCCATTTGCTTCCAGCTAAGCAATGCTGATCCACGGATAGATGTGTAATTAAAGGGAAACTCCAGTAAGTAATATTTGCATCTAAACTAATGACCACCTAAATGATAATCCTGCCTATGAAATAAACTGGACTAAACCCATTGGATCTCATTGCAAGGCTATATGAACTATATATTACAGCAGAAATATAGTGCAATTAAAGTATTAGAGCCCCTTTACATTAACCATTGTTTAAATGCAACACATTACCCTGCATTATGGTGCGCTGTGTTACGGAAGTCTATTACCTTGCAGTGATTCACTGTTCACTGGTTGCATACCTTAAAGCTAGAGTTTAGTCATTAAACAAAACATTGGGGTACATTTACTAAAACTGGTGCACTCAGAATCTGGTGCAGCTGTGCATGGTAGCCAATTGGCTTCAAACCTCAGCTTGTTCAATTGAGCTTTGACAATAAAACCTGGAATCTGATTGGTTTCTATGCAGAAGTGAGCCTGATTTTTGCACTCTCTAGCTTTAGTAAATAGACCCCACTGTCTATAGCTTTAGTGAATAAAGTTACCTGTAATGGAACATGTCCCAAGTCGTGCAGGTAGCTGCATCCTGTGGAAATCTTCCCTGAGGGATGCCCAGTCCTCTTACCACAGATAACTCAAAGCTATTAACCCCTGCAGTGTCAGAGGTTCAGAAACAGGAAGAGGACAGGGCATCCCTGCAGTAAAGATTTCTCCAGGATGCAACTGCCTGCATGACATGGGACATGCGGTTAGATTATAGGTAAGTTAGCTCACTAAAGATTTGCAGGGGTGTCAAACTCAATTTCATTGTAGGCCACATCAGCAGTATGGTTGGTATGGTTGCCCTTAAAGGGCCGGTTGTATCTGGGGTGTGCTATGTAAAGAGTGCAGAGTTTAGGAGCACGTCTCTACAGAGTTCAGCAATGTGGTATGCACAGAGTACATGGTTTAAGAGTGTGTTACATACAGAGTTCACGGGAATGCTGTGTACGGAGTGCAGGGATCAGGGGTGCATTATGCACAATGTGCAACCCCATCCCCCCTCCCCAGATCTTCTTTGCATCGCTCTCTCCTACCTTGACTGGCTCTAGTACCTCCCTGTGTAGGTGGCTCTGCCTCACCTTATAGGGAGCAGGAGCTGAAGGTGAGAGCTGGAGGTGGCAAGCTGGAGTTCTGCCACGTTCTGGCTGAAAAACTGGGTGCGAGGGCTGCATAACAAGGTGTGGAGGGCCAGATTCGGCCCGAGGGCCTTGCATTTGATATATGTGCTTTAGAGCAGTGGCACTCAACCTCAGTCCTCAAGTACCCTCAACAATCCATGTTTCCAGGTTTTCCTTAATCTTGCACAGGTGCTTTAAATCAGGGTCAATGGCTTGGTATTTTGGACAACTTGTTGGGCCATTAGGACTGGGGTTAAGAACCACTGCTTTAGAGAATTTTTCTTTTGTTATGGCTAAACTTCAGTTTTAATGCACCAAAAAATTGGAAATGCACATGCAATGCACTGCAATGACTGACATGCATTGTAGTGCGCTGTCCACTATGGTACCGACTGTTGGCCTGCCAGTCTTGTGGTTACCATAGCATAACTATCTCTATGGACCCTCATGAGCTTGCTGCATCTCACAAAAGCAGAAGGTACTGGGCACTTCATGTACTCTAAGATCAGTGCTTAGTATCTCCTAGCACTGGCATGCTGTAGGTGGCCAGGTACATTTGTAATATAAATAGCATGAGGTGTGTCCAGGAGCAAACAAAGCTCCCGTGAGGTGCACACAACAGTCACGGTCATGTGGATGAGTGTGAAGTAGTCCTAAATTGACAGATTTAGCAGAGAAGAGCTATAAAACATCAATAGACTAGGGTATGGTTTCCATTAGCAGACTATTAATACACATCCCTACCACTACAGTCTGTTCCTCTTATAGTTCACATATTTTTGCAATGAGAAAAAAGCTTCAGCTTTCCAAATATATCATTAGATCTATAGCGATCAGACAGAACAATGAATTCAAACACTACATAAACAATTTCATCTGTTTTTATTGACACGTGAAGAGCAAAAATTGGGAAAACACATATCTAAATCTAGTGCATGATAATACCTTAAATAATTGCCAGAGTAAACATGTCACACTGTTTTTCATTCTCAACCTCTTTCGTCTGTGCGAAGAATATTGAGACAGGGCAATTATTTTCCCATTTGTGCTGTAGGTTTTAAGCATTAAGTGGCTGAGGTCACCACATAGTCATACATTTTCGAAGGGATGGATTTTTCTATTTCATGCGAAGATGAAAGAGTAATGGTGCTGAATTATATGGCTTTATAGACGATCCAACAATAGGGGCTCAAGCCAATCTAAGTTGATGCAGGTGCCTCGGCGGCACAGAATGCTGTGCTGCTGAATGTAAATCCTGCTATATATTGAGTCTAGCTGGCAATGCGGGCTCTGCAGGGAACAAACACTTTGATTAGCATATTTATAAGCCTGGCTATTTCACTGGAGGGGAAAAAATCCTAATACTAAATACTCTATAGGACATCAAAACTTTCTGAAAATTGTGCATTTGTAGCCTGATTTTACATGAGTGCCAACTGCTGGGTCTTGCTCTTGTACAATGTTGAAAGGAACATTAACCCCTCTTTACTTATGGTATGCCAAATGTGAGGTTGGCCATATATGGCTCCATTTTTTTACAAGATTTAGTGAATAAATAAATCTAACACTTGCAACATTTTTGGTACAAAAAGAAACCGCCCTTCTTGCTACTGGATTTAGGCTTTTGACTATAGTTCTACTTTCACCCTACCTATTTTCTGTACAAGGAGCTATTCAAGGTGTATTTATATGGTCTTCTTTTTTTCAATCTACTGAATGTCAGGAAACCAGATAAAATGTAATATTTTGAAATCATATATCTTTATAATTTACCTTGTTATATCAGAAATTACCAATGTAACCATATATTTTTGTACTTTCTTATGTATTTGTCTTCCTTCTAATATTGCCAATGTCTCTGTCAGTAATCTCAATGCAATTAATTACTAACACATTGTATTCTTGAACTTTACGATTCATATCAATATCCTTGGTATTAGTAAAGATATTGTTTGCGTGGAACATATTTGATTTTTCAAATGATGTTTGCTTAACAGAAGAGAATGAAAAAAGTAATATCCCAGTTTTTTACATTAGACTGGCATTTGCCAATGTAAATTTGCAACATTTTTTTTTTGTTTACCAGGTAATGGCTTTAGGTTTATTGCAGCAGAAACAGTTGAAGGGGCCAATCTTTTTAGTTGTAAGAAAAGGTCACAAAGCCGCCGGTGCTCCAGTGTTATCTCGCTACAAACAAATTCCACGGTTGCAAAAAAATATTCTTTTACCCATTCTGAGGCAAATCATGTCCTCTGCAACAGGATACTAACCCTCAACTGGTAGCAAATCTGTTCATTATTTACGTACAGATTTCTTAAAACATATTGTATTCTTTGTGATCTTTCTGTTAAAGTAAACCTGTAAGACTAGAAATAAGGGAGCAGCTACTGCTACCTTGGTTTAAAAAGGGGCAGACTCCAGGGCTGTAATCATTCTAATACTTATATCTAATGAATTGTTGACCACAGAACACAGATACAGCCAGGGAAAACTAAAAAGTGAAAGACCACGTCCTGTATGCCTGTTGTCAGTTGGAGACTCATTCGGTATTAAAGACACAAGGTCATACGCTATTAAAAACTATTTAAAAAATGTTTGTTATAAAAACATTTGTTTGATTTTCTAATTGTTAGTATGATCAAATTGACGTTAGTTTTCAACCACAGTGACGAGAAAATTGGAAGGAGCAAGATGGAAATTTCTACTCGAATGAACAAATTTATTTTATTTATTTTTTCTTCCAAACCAATTTTATTGAAAAAGAAAAGGAGTGGGTTCCAACGTTCCAACAATAGGACCAAACAATGGCTTACAGTAGTCAAAAGGAACAAAGTCAAGATATTTGAGTAGAACAAGTGGTTTAACGGTTATGCCAAAGTGTAAAAAGGCAATGCATATGCACGCAAGTAAAAAAAAAAAAAATCAAAGCAAAAGCATTCAGTAATATAATGAGAACAACAAATTTCTAACACTGAATGTGGTTCTCATTTGTACAATCACTCTAAAATTGAATGTTAAAAGCACATTTTCTGATGCTTTTTAGAATGACATTCGTCAAGTCACCAAACGTACCAATGAGAATTTTTGTACTAAAATTCATTTGAACATTCTTTTGAAAATGTACTAGTGTATGGCCAGTACCAATTAGGATCACAATCCTAGAGCCTGCACATAAAAAACAAGTCATAGTGACTACTATCCTTCTTTCGACACTGGTATGCAGTAGCCAGGCATGCCAGACTGGTGTGTTTTTAGTTGCATGTGGTCCATTTCTGTGGAGCTCAGCAGGATAAGGATTTGAAAAGTGGCGCCCCGTAATGTATCCGGCCTCCTAATCTACATGTGGGGCGCCGGACACATGGATTCCAACGTTTTTTTTTTTTCTTTTGAAGCATGTAATTAGAGCCTAAGCCTCTAATTGGCTTCAAAAAAGAGTGGACTCGGGGCGCAGCGAGCCCACCCACTTGTGTGCCAATAGCGAATTAATATTTGCTATTGTCTTCCTGATTCTCCTCCTGCTCCATCAGAAAGTCTTAGGACTCCCTGGCCAATCGTGTCTCAGGACACACTTCCTGTTCGGCCAGGAGGAGAAGGTCTCTCTGTGTGCTGCCATCAGTCTCCCGTGGGTTTGGTGGGTGATGTTAGTTTGCCGCCCCCCCTCCCCCCCAAAAATATTGAGCACCAGCTGCCACTGGATTTGGATCTGAACTTGTATAAAATAAACTAATTGATGAAGATCTGTTTTCATCAGTAGATCTTTAAATTGAGACAATCAGCTGTTCTGTGGTGCAAGGGGCATTCTACTAAGAAAAAGCAGAGTGACAGAGAGTTGGGCTCACCAGTCCTCTGCCTCGCCTTGTATTGCAAGTGGGCATGTGAGGAAGACCTGTAGGTGGTACAGAATTGCAGCAGGTCTCCTTTGTTGGCAGTGTTGTGTGGGTTGGCAGAGCTGTGTACATCTCAGAACTTGAAGGACAGAAATACATATCCCTTGGCAGGTAAAACATCTCTTTTTTTCTTATCTCTTTTCATCTCTGTTTTTTGACTAGAGTTCAGCATTAAATTAAATATGGCCTCAGCTGTTTCCTGATAGAAAAAGGCTAAACTGCCTGATATCATTTTACAGCTGACAACTCTAGGAAATGTTTAACGGCCCTTATTTCTAGTGTAATATATTGCAAGCTGTAGCTATTACTGTAGAAATAATTAAAGTAAATGGAAAGGCAAAGCACAAAATATCCTGACAGCAATTCTAAGCATGTTTAGTCACAATCTTCATTTGTTTTTTGCTAAATTGATCCACAACTAACTTTTATTTAGCTGCTTTAGCTGCGATCCTGTGACTGCAAAAGCTCTGATGACTGATGTAAAGGTGGGAAGTGACCTGCTGGCAGAATGGACTTCCCTTCCCTGGATTCCCTCAGCAAACAAAGAAAGCTCCATTTCCACTTATAGATTTGTCTTGTATTAGACAGAAATATATTGCAACATGCACAAACTTACAAAGTCAAGCCAATCAAACAGAGAGGCACATCTCTACAACCAAACCCTGCTGCTCCTCCTGATCCAGAATGAATATGTAATTACAGTTTATAAGGCTGAAAAAAACCCAAAAACCTATGTGTGTGATTTTATTCTCTAACAATTACCATAGCTGTGTATATTCTGCTTCCTGAGGAAGACATCTAAAACTTTTTGGAAGAAGTCAACACTCTCAGCTAGTACTACTGTCTGCTGGTAGAGGGAGGCCCACATTTCTACTGCTCCAACAGTAAAGAATCCTTTGCACAATCTAACATTTAACCTCCTTGCTTCTGACCTCAAATCGTGGCTGCGTGGTCCTCTTTAGGGACTTTACAGTAAATGATTTATTACAGTTACTGATGTCACTTTCGATCTATTTGTACATTGTAATCATATTCCCTCTCAAAGTGTTACTACACAACAGTAAAATGAGTCTGTATATGCAGTAAAGCAAGCTTGTTATACTCCTAACTGGTTAATCCTCTGCATTGTGTAAAAAGGTTATTTAATTGTGTCTTCTCTGATCCTCCACTTCTTCCACTGTCCCCAATCCAACTCCTGATAAGACAGAGCCTTTGGAGTCACTAAGCACATGCTCAGTTTGGAGTGTATTGCTAGAGATTTTTTTTTCTTTGAAGGGTGCATGTAATCAGCTCAGGGCCAGACAGAGGGTCAGGGGTCCTTCAGCCTCATAAGACAGTCAGAGTAGAATAAAAAAACTCCTCCTACAAGCTCTAACAAGACACTGATAGACATCACAAGACTGCTATGTACTTCAGATGAGAAAATGGATCTTCTATCTCCCCTATTCATTTTGTTGCCCCACGCTAAACTCTTTTTAACTCAGCAATGTCTTTCCTGAGGATCGGTGACCAAAACTGGATAGCATATTCAACGCTTGGAAGCGAGGAAGCATCCGACGTGCCACATTATTTTGCAAGCTGAGTGAGGTGCTTCTGTAAGCTAAAAACCCTAAGCAATTCTGTGTTTGGATGAGGGACTCATATTGTTGTCAGCCCAAAAATGAAAGTCACTCAGTCAACAGAGATATGGCAGTACCAACTGGTATTTGCTACCGTGTTTCCCCAAAAATAAGACCTACCCCAAAAATAAGCCCTACTGTGATTTTTGGGGAGGGCTGCAATATAAGTCCTACCCTGAAAATAAGCCCTAGTTTAAAGTGGTTGTAAGGTCCTGGGATGGACTCTGTTGCAGTGTTGTATAGTGTAGACTGTGTATGTTGCTGTGGTCTGTGTGTGATGCATGCCTTCTGTGCTGCGCCGCTTGGCGCTCAGCTGATCCCCCGCTGCTCTCCCCTTCTCTTCTGGCTGTCAGCCAGGGTTCTCGGCCCCCCTCCCTCTGCAGTGCTCGGAACATGGAAGGGAGCTCCAACGGGCCATGGAAGTGCCCGGCTGATCCACCTCTGCTCTCCTCTTTTGCCAGCGGGGGATCTCGGGCCCTTCTCCCTCTGCAATGCTCGGAGTGGGGAAGGGAGATCCAGCGGGCCATGGAAGCAGCGGCGCTCGGCTGTTCCCAGCTGCTCTCTTCTCTTCACCAGCTGTCTGCAGGGGATCTCTGCCCCTCTCCCTCTGCAGTGCTAGGAGCGTGCCCTGGACTGCACCATAAAATTAAGGTCAGTGCTGGGTAGAGAGGATCGGCAGGTCACGGAAGCGCTGAGCGCTGCTGTAACAGGGTGTTTATCACAGGTGGATTGCAGAGAAATGCACAGTTAACATTGTATGGTACAGTTCATTTTAGGATTTTACACCCACTTTTACTCCACTGGCCACTGGAGATTCCTGAAAGGCAGGGAGAGAGATGGGGAGAGAAGACAGCACATGTCAAGCCCTACCCCGAAAATAAGCCTGGGTCTTTTGTTATCAAAATTAATATAATACCCGGACTTATTTTCGTGGGAAACACGGTATGTAATAGAAAAAGACTGTACATACCGAAATGATATGAATGTGCAATTACTTTGTAGCGATTTTAATTTTTGCAAACAAACTACAACATTGTATAATCTTTTCTGATAAGTTAGTATGCATGGCCCTCAGTAGACATAAATGTGGCCCCAAGAAGGATTATTCCACTCTATTTGGCCCACTGTTTCATTTGAGACTGACCTGTTGGCTTTGAATCTTTATATACGTTGTTTGAATAACTTCAGTTTTTTTATAACCACCTTGAACATTTCTAATATTGATTGATTTCAGTAATAGGTTCTGAAGCACTTCATTGATGTATCATTTCACAATACCTGCCAGTAAACAGATCTATAAAACCTCTATCACTGACTAGATAAAGATTGTCAGCCACTCACACAACCAATTGGCTAATCCAAAGCATGGCATGTAAACGTGTTCTGCACTTCATTGTTTGATTTGTATGGGTGACGCCAAGTTAGATGCAACATCGTGATCTAGGGGTGCGATAGCACAATCAAACAAGTGCAGGGCACTGGGAAGTCAAGCAAGGAATGATTGTGATGAGATAACATCAGCTGCTATGTAAAGAGAATATGTGAGAAAAAGTGATTTCATATTCTGATTTCCTGTAGCACAGTGAACTCAATACTAAAACAATAAAAAAAAAATCACAGGGGCCTCTTCAATCAGAATGGGCGCCATTTAGGAAAATAAACAGAACACACCAGCAAACTCCTGAATACAAGCCAACTGAACAACATTCCTTGGTGTGAGGTCAGGTCAGCAAAGCGGGAGTTAGGAGTGACCATGGTTCTATCATTAGGGTGAAGTATTTGCAGCGAGATGTTAAGATCAGATCACTTAGCACAGACCCCCTCTCTGAGTATCACACGTATGGCAGCTGGTACACTATCCTATCACTACACAAATTGGTAGATCTGTTTTCTTGCTTTCTGGACAAATATTCTTAAAATGGGTACACCTAATCTTTTTTTGTTATAAGTTTTAGGGCCGGGAAGGGCTGCAATTTATTTTAACTTTAGCTGCCTGTACCTCTATTGGGGAGATTAAACCTCTCTTCCTGTATTTTCATCAGGGCTATAGAGCTTTTTTTTAAATTACATTTTTATTTATGGCCGTACATGTTACAGAAGATGTGACAAACACATCTTAGATTTTTGCCAAAAACATTACAGTTAGCAACCATTTCCATCTTGACAATATTA